>PVKA01048615.1:0-13686 GCA_004027165.1 Ctenomys sociabilis
TCCTCCTTTTCCTTCTCCTTTTCCTCCTCCTCCTCATTTTCTTCTCCTTCCTCTTCCTCTTCTTCTTCTTCCCAACACAAAACAGATAGAAACTAAAAACAGCATTAGAAATGATACAAGATTTCACTAAACAAAATAATATGAATTCAGTAATGGTTGCTGTATTACATAATGCTATCATAAAACTATTTGCTAATATTACCAGATATAAATGTGTAAGAGTCTTTTAACAAATAGCAAAGAAGTTACAAGAAATACAAAAGGAAAAAAATCAGAGGTAAAAACATTTGGTGTTAACTTCTTTCAAAAGACCAGTAGAAATCGACAATATGATTATCAAAACCATCCAATATGTACACAAATATATATTTTCCCTTCTTTCATTTGTCCTTTCCTCATCCCTGTTTTTCCCTTTCCTTCCCTTTCACAGTATCTGCTGCAACTTTCAGGTTCTCTCACTAGCAAGATAATAGGATGTTTGTACATGTGAATCTGACTTATTTCGGTTACCAATATAGTCATTGGCTGCATCCATTTATCTAAAAAAGCCTCTAATTTAGCTTTTTTATAGATGAATCATACCCCAGTGTGTAAAAATACCATATATTTTATTCATTCCTTAGTTGATTGGAATTTGGGTTGTTTCTAAGATTCAGATATGACAAATTTTATGGTTATAAACATGGGTATACACATTTCACTGTGGTATGATTTCACTTCTTTTGGAAAAATACCTAGGAAGGGAATAGCTGGCTTGAATGGGACCTCTAATCCGAGTTTTGAGGACTCTCCACACTGATATCCATAATAGTTGTACTACCCTGAACTTCCCCCAACAGTGGAGAAGTGTTCTATTTTTCCCCACAGACTCTTCAGCATTTGTTATTGATTGATGTCTTGACGATAGCCATTAAGATGCCAACCTCATTGACATTTTAATTTGCATATCTTGAATGACCAATGATGTTGAACATTTTTTCATGTATTTATTTAGTATGTGTATCTCTTATTTGATAAATACATATTCATCTCAGTTGCCCATTTTTGGATTGGGTCTTTAAATTTTGGTAACCTGAGGGTTTTCTTTTTTCTAATTCTTTATATGTTCTAGATAGGATTCCTTTTGTCCGATGGACAATTTGTTATAATTACTTGCCACTTCACGGGTGTTCTTTTGTATTCTATTGGTGATTTCTCTTGATGTGCAGAAACTTTAGAAAAAGATGAGACCCAAATTGTTGATATTTTTGAAAAATTTCCTATGTAGTTTGATTTTTGTTCACGAACTCCTTTTACCTGCCCTTATGTTCTTAAGTTTTCTACCTAATTTCTCCTCCAGAAAATTTAGTTTCAGTCTTATTATTTAAATCTCTGATCCACATTGACTATAGTTTTATGCGTTGTGATAAGCAAGTGTCTATTTTAAGCCTTCAGCATGGGGAAAGCCCGTTTTTCCAGCACCATTTATTAAAGAGGCTATCTTTCTTTCAATTAGCATCTTTGTCCCTTTGTCAAAGATAAGGTAGCTGAGTGTGCTTGTACTTGTGTCCACATCTTGTAATCTGTTCCATTGGTTCTCACCTCTGTTTCTATGTAAGGACCATGCTCATTTTATCTCGGCATCTCTGTAGTGTAATTTCAAGTCATGGATTGTGATGCCTCTTGTCTTTCCTTCACACCTAGGATTGCTTTTGCTATTCTACTTCTCTTCCATAACTAGATGAATTTTAGGAATGTTTTTATCTAGATCTTTGAGGTATGCTAATGGCATTTTAATTGGGGTAGTATTGAATCTGTGTAACAATTTTGGAAGTATGGCCATTTTCATCATCTTGGTTCTTTCTATGCAGGAGCAAGGAACATCTTTCCATTTTCTAAAATCTTCCCAAATCTCTTTCAGAGTATTATAATTTTAACTGTATACTTCATTTACTTCCTTTGTAAAATTGATTCCTATTTCACTATTCATGGTGTTACTGTGAAAGGTGTAATTTCCATAATTTCTCTGTCAGTGAATTCATTTGTGTGTATAAATGCTATTGATTTTTGGGTGTTGACTTTGTGTCTTGCTACATTAGTAAATTTAATTATTAAATTTACAAATCTCTTAGTAAAGTTTTAGGGGTTTTCCATATACAGTATCATGTAATCTGCAAATAATTTTAATTTCACTCCTTCCTTTTTGCAATCATTCCTTCTATTTCTTTCTCTTGTCTAATTGCTCTAGCTAATGTTTCCAAAACTGAACTGTGGTGACAGTGGGCATCCTTGTCTTGTGCCTGATTCACTTGACTAATTGGTGCTTAGAATCCTTTTATCCTTTGAGGGAATATATTTCTCAATTATTTCCTACTAGACTGTTTATTTCCCTTATGATTTAGTTGGCATTGACATATCAATGCTGGAGACCAGAAAAATAGCCAAGGGTTTGCCTATTTTAAGGATAGTAAATTAAATCTTCTTAGTATAAACAAATTTCCCCTAGTTTCTGGTAATACACAGTGAAAGTATTTAAAGCACTGTCTAGTAGGTAATAAACTTTGGCTAGTTCAATGGACAAGCTATGTTAGTTTTACTATTATTTAATGTTATCTATTCATTACTATCCCTAATGTGGATGCTACTTTCTTATCAATTGACAATACTTGCCGGGGAGATAACTTAGTAGAAAAAGTGCTTGCCTCATAAGTGCAAGGACCTGAGTTCAGTCCTGGTTCCTCAAAAATAAATAAATAAGCAAGTATGATTTAAAAGAAAAAGAAGAAGAAGCTTTTAAAAAATGGTAAAACTGCTCTAATTTTACTCTTAGCATATAGAATCACGTACAATCATCATGATTGCATTGGAAAATTATGGTTGTGAAAAGTAAAGCTATTAAAACATTTAATATTGAAGAATTTCTTAAAATTATTCCATGTACATCAAGAAATTTCTTCTCTCTTGGACTCTTCATATTTCACTGTTAGTTTTTTGTTGTTTTGGTGCTGCAAATTGAATTCTGAGCTTCGAGCTTGCCAGGCAGGGGTTGTGCCACTGAGCTGGCCCGGAATCTTCATATTTCAAAACACTCTTACGTCAGTGTTTAGTGGACTTGTACTCTTAATTACTACCAGGAGGACAATGATATGTGATATATCGACTATTGTACCTGTCCTACTGACCTGTTTGGAAACTTACTTTCACTTTCATGTTTATTGTTTTTCTCTTAAAATTAAAAAAAAAAATGAAAATGTGACAAAAGGCCATGTAGTTTGCAAAACATTTAGTCAATAATGCAGATAAATGAATAAATACAGGAAATACTAATTTAGACATGAAAACAAAAATCAGAAGTTGCAAGCATGCAATTACAGAGTTTTACACTAGCTTTTTCAAAAATTGCCATCTCCATGGCCCAATCTTGAAAAAAGTAAACAAAACTTCTCTTTCATGTTGAAAACCTGTGTTTAGACAATAGAAACACTGCAAGAAGCCACCTGGAGCCAACATTTTATAAACTAAGTTTCATAAATGTCATTGCCATAATTCATATTGATTGAAACTTGTTTGTCTCAGCTTTACAACCCAAGTTTAATGGCACTTCAAATGCCTCTTGAGCACCTCTAGGAAATTCTTTCTCATGGAAACAAATTACTTGAGAGATCAAAGGTAATTTTAAAGTACATTTATAACTTCTCAAGAACTTTTGATGTTTCAAATTGTAAAAAAATATTGAAATAGCATATAATTTCTCTAAATTTTCCTGTAGAATTCTGTGTGGTTTATGACTAAAATTATCCAAGTAAAAAATTCTGAGTGCTACATTGCAGAAAAATTTCAATGTTCAAATAATTTGCTTCATTCCATATCATGCTCCTATGCAGACTACCTCTAATCATTCAGGGGTCTTTGTTCTTCAGCTGTGTGACCGACCCTCCGACCTCATAAGGATCCACAGGGTTTCTGTTGGGTGGCATCTGTCTTTTTCTATTTTTTTGGTTCAGGGTCTCACTATGCATGCAGCCCACATTCATAGCGATCTTCCTGTTTTTTGCCTCCCATGTGCTGGGATTACAGGGATTGCATCGCCGGCTCAGCGCACCCGAAGGCGGGGCCGGCGCGGCTGGGGGAACCAAGGATCGAACACTGGTCCCTGCGCTTACCTAAGCAAGCGCTTAGTCCGCTGAGCTATACCGCCGGCCCTACTGTTGGGTGGCATCTAGTCAATAAATATGAGTCAAGAAAATGTAGCGAAATTGATGATTTGTTTTTGAATTTGGGACTGAAATTTGGATATATCATTTCTTTCTCTAGTCCAATGGCCAGAATACAGTTAAATGTAGACTAAAAAATATATTTTAGCTCTATAACAATAAAAGAAAAATGATATAGCCAGAGAATGAGGAACAGTATTTTTTTGCCCCAAGTAAGGCACTCTCCATTATCCAATTATTTATTCTCTTTCCAAATACATTACATTATTTTTCTTCATCAGAAAGAGCAATACAGGGGACCAGGAAGATATCCCAGTGGAATAAGTACTAGCTTGGCATGTGCAAGGTCCTGAGTTCTATCCCTGGTACCACCAGAAATGAGAGAGAGAGAGAGAGAGAGAGAGAGAGAGAGAGAGAGAGAGAGAGAGAGAGAGATGGTCTGACAGAGAAAGACAGAAAAGAAAATTTTAAGAAATAGAAGAAAGAAAAGAACAGAAGAGTTAGTAATTTCTAAAACTATTTTGAAACCTCAAGGTAATATAAAGTCCCCTGCACTGTTGCAAGAATTTTGTTTTTAATTTAAAAATTATAAAAAAATCATGAGAACAACAAAAAATTTCATTAAAAATATAATAGGAATTAAACAATGGCTGTTATATTGCATAATGTTTTCTTCAATTTTGTTGTTTAGATTATAAGATGGTAGTATGCAAAATTGGTAATATAAAAAAAGAAGGAGAAAAATTTAAGCATTAATCGTTCCTATTGATAGACCAGGAGAAACCAGCAGCACAGTTATCCAAGCTATTCTGTATATACATGCAAATATATCTTTTTCCCTTGCTTCTTTATTTTTTAATTTTTATTTTTTGTATTTTAGGGAAGGGTCTATGAGAGTGCAATCTGACTACTAGATTGCATTTATAGTGATCGCCTGTTTACAGTCTCCCAGGAGCTGGGATTACAGGTGCTCGCCACCACTCCCAGTCTCAATTGTCATTCAATGTGCCCCAGGAGAGGGGGCGCGGGGCCAGTACAGCAGGCCCAGGGATAGAAACCTCAGACCCTGTGTCTGTCTATAGGTGCTTTAATCCTCTGAGCTATTTGGCTGGCCCAATTTCTTTATTTCTTTTGTCCTTTTTATCCCAGTTTTTCCATTCCCGTTGAGTAGATTCTTTCCTTTTTAAAGTATTTATTGACCCTTTCAGATTTTATTTACTCTTTCAGGCTCTTACACATATATGACAATACGGTGTTTGCACATGAGTCTGATTTATTTTACTAACAAGTATGGTCTCTATTTGATACATTTACCTATAAAAACCTCAAGTTTATTATTTTTATATAAAACTACCACATCTTTTGTAGTGAACCCTCAGTTGATTGCCATTTGGGTTGTTTCTAAGATTTAGCTGTTACAAATTGTGCTATTATAAACACACACACACACACACACACACACACACACACACACACACACACACACATATATATATATATATATATATATATATATATATATATATATATATATATATATATATGTAGTGTTGTGTTTTCAGTTCTTTTGGGAAAAAATACCCAGCAGGGCAATATGGGACTGTCAATCATAGATTTTGGAGGAATCTCTACATGGATTTCTATAGCGACTATACCAGTCTACACCGCCACCAAAAGTGAAGAAAGGTTCCTTTTTCCCTTAGCCTTTCCAGAATTTGTTATTAGCTGACTTATTGAGTTAGCCAGTCTTTCTGGGGTGACATGGAACCTCAGTATTGTAATTTGCATTTCTCAAATGACCAATGATGTTGAAATGAACATTGTACTGGCAAAAAAAAAACAAAACAAAAAACAGTGCTAGGAGATCAATGGAACTGATTAGAAGACACAGGCATAATTACAAACACATTAATCTACCTTGTCTTTGACAAGAAAGACAAATACATTCCCTGGAAGAAAGACTGCATATTTGATAAGTGATACTGGCTTTTCACATGCCAAAAGGTAAAATTAGACCCATGCCTACCACCATGCACTAACCTATGGTCAATATGGATAAAGACTGTAAATATTAAAAGAGAAACACTAAATCTACCAGAGTAGAAAGTAGATGGAAATCTGTAGTACAGACATTTGGGTAGTTAGAGAGTTCATGAGCAAAAACCAAACTGCACAGAAAATATTTCAAAGAACCAACAACTGGGATCTCATATTTTTAAAAAGTTTCTGCACATCAAAAGAAATCATGAATAGTGTAAAAATTAAACCCATTAATTAGGAAAAAAGTTTTAACTGACTGTCCTGTGGGCATCTCAGCTGACCATACACTTCTCAGATGAAGAAACAAATGGCAAATAAATATATGAAAAGTTGTTTTACATCATTAATGGGCATTCAAGAAACTATTGACATAGCCCCCAATTTTTTTTTTTTTTTTTTTTTTTTGGAACTGGTGGTTGAACTCAGTCCCTTGTACTTTCCAGGAAAGCGGTTTTTCTACTGAGTCATCTACCTGGACACCACAATTTTGGATTCGAGAAAGAATTGCTTCTGAGGGGGTAAGTATCCTTATGTTTGTACTGAGAAATTATCTTCTTCCAACATTTTCCTTCAATTGTAGAGATTATTAGAATTTTCTCTTGCATTATGATCCAATTTTAGTAAGCTCAGGGGACTGAATATGGTTTAACATTCAGAAAAAAATGTTTTTCTAAATTGTAATCTATAAAATTTAATATATGTTATGAAATATGGTTATGGGAATGCACATGTTGGTGGGCAGCCAATATCTATAAGGAGAATATGACCATCAGGATATCTGTTCACACTTCCAATGTTTTAGAAGCAATTTTCAAGTCAAAAGCTTTACTACAATTGCAGGTAGTTCTGATCTTTTTTTACTTTCTATTATTTATTGTATTTTAAAATTCATTGTATTGCAATGTAATACAAGTGGATGTTTAAAATGAAAAATACTCTTTATGAAAAAATAAAAGAAAACTTTATAACAAAATGATTACTATTTATGTAGTGTGTTGTCACTATATATTGTTAATCCCTTGAAATTGTTTTAGAAAGGAAATGAAATAGGGCCAGCCAGGTAGCTCAGCAGAAATATGCACCTTCTGAGGCAAGTGCAGAGAATAATTTCTCATCTACACATGCTACAGAGGCTCTACCCCCAGGCGTGCCATCTACTTTCTACTCTGGTAGATTTAGTGTTTCTCTTTTAATATTTACAGTCTTTATCCATATTGACCATAGGTTAGTGCATGGTGGTAGGCATGGGTCTAATTTTACCTTTTGGCATGTGAAAAGCCAGTATCACTTATCAAATATGCAGTCTTTCTTCCAGGGAATGTATTTGTCTTTCTTGTCAAAGACAAGGTAGATTAATGTGTTTGTAATTATGCCTGTGTCTTCTAATCAGTTCCATTGATCTCCTAGCACTGTTTTTTGTTTTGTTTTTTTTTTGCCAGTACAATGTTCATTTCAACATCATTGGTCATTTGAGAAATGCAAATTACAATACTGAGGTTCCATGTCACCCCAGAAAGACTGGCTAACTCAATAAGTCAGCTAATAACAAATTCTGGAAAGGCTAAGGGAAAAAGGAACCTTTCTTCACTTTTGGTGGCGGTGTAGACTGGTATAGTCGCTATAGAAATCCATGTAGAGATTCCTCCAAAATCTATGATTGACAGTCCCATATTGCCCTGCTGGGTATTTTTTCCCAAAAGAACTGAAAACACAACACTACATATATATATATATATATATATATATATATATATATATATATATATATATATATATATGTGTGTGTGTGTGTGTGTGTGTGTGTGTGTGTGTGTGTGTGTGTGTGTGTTTATAATAGCACAATTTGTAACAGCTAAATCTTAGAAACAACCCAAATGGCAATCAACTGAGGGTTCACTACAAAAGATGTGGTAGTTTTATATAAAAATAATAAACTTGAGGTTTTTATAGGTAAATGTATCAAATAGAGACCATACTTGTTAGTAAAATAAATCAGACTCATGTGCAAACACCGTATTGTCATATATGTGTAAGAGCCTGAAAGAGTAAATAAAATCTGAAAGGGTCAATAAATACTTTAAAAAGGAAAGAATCTACTCAACGGGAATGGAAAAACTGGGATAAAAAGGACAAAAGAAATAAAGAAATTGGGCCAGCCAAATAGCTCAGAGGATTAAAGCACCTATAGACAGACACAGGGTGTGAGGTTTCTATCCCTGGGCCTGCTGTACTGGCCCCGCGCCCCCTCTCCTGGGGCACATTGAATGACAATTGAGACTGGGAGTGGTGGCGAGCACCTGTAATCCCAGCTCCTGGGAGACTGTAAACAGGCGATCA
The DNA here is from genome assembly GCA_004027165.1 of Ctenomys sociabilis. Taxonomy (NCBI): domain Eukaryota; kingdom Metazoa; phylum Chordata; class Mammalia; order Rodentia; family Ctenomyidae; genus Ctenomys; species Ctenomys sociabilis. Next base: position 8,571 of record PVKA01048615.1, read on the forward strand.
CTATAAATGCAATCTAGTAGTGAGATTGCACTCTCATAGACCCTTCCCTAAAATACAAAAAATAAAAATTAAAAAATAAAGAAGCAAGGGAAAAAGATATATTTGCATGTATATACAGAATAGCTTGGATAACTGTGCTGCTGGTTTCTCCTGGTCTATCAATAGGAACGATTAATGCTTAAATTTTTCTCCTTCTTTTTTTATATTACCAATTTTGCATACTACCATCTTATAATCTAAACAACAAAATTGAAGAAAACATTATGCAATATAACAGCCATTGTTTAATTCCTATTATATTTTTAATGAAATTTTTTGTTGTTCTCATGATTTTTTTATAATTTTTAAATTAAAAACAAAATTCTTGCAACAGTGCAGGGGACTTTATATTACCTTGAGGTTTCAAAATAGTTTTAGAAATTACTAACTCTTCTGTTCTTTTCTTTCTTCTATTTCTTAAAATTTTCTTTTCTGTCTTTCTCTGTCAGACCATCTCTCTCTCTCTCTCTCTCTCTCTCTCTCTCTCTCTCTCTCTCTCTCTCTCATTTCTGGTGGTACCAGGGATAGAACTCAGGACCTTGCACATGCCAAGCTAGTACTTATTCCACTGGGATATCTTCCTGGTCCCCTGTATTGCTCTTTCTGATGAAGAAAAATAATGTAATGTATTTGGAAAGAGAATAAATAATTGGATAATGGAGAGTGCCTTACTTGGGGCAAAAAAATACTGTTCCTCATTCTCTGGCTATATCATTTTTCTTTTATTGTTATAGAGCTAAAATATATTTTTTAGTCTACATTTAACTGTATTCTGGCCATTGGACTAGTGAAAGAAATGATATATCCAAATTTCAGTCCCAAATTCAAAAACAAATCATCAATTTCGCTACATTTTCTTGACTCATATTTATTGACTAGATGCCACCCAACAGTAGGGCCGGCGGTATAGCTCAGCGGACTAAGCGCTTGCTTAGGTAAGCGCAGGGACCAGTGTTCGATCCTTGGTTCCCCCAGCCACGCCGGCCCCGCCTTCGGGTGCGCTGAGCCGGCGATGCAATCCCTGTAATCCCAGCACATGGGAGGCAAAAAACAGGAAGATCGCTATGAATGTGGGCTGCATGCATAGTGAGACCCTGAACCAAAAAAATAGAAAAAGACAGATGCCACCCAACAGAAACCCTGTGGATCCTTATGAGGTCGGAGGGTCGGTCACACAGCTGAAGAACAAAGACCCCTGAATGATTAGAGGTAGTCTGCATAGGAGCACGATATGGAATGAAGCAAATTATTTGAACATTGAAATTTTTCTGCAATGTAGCACTCAGAATTTTTTACTTGGATAATTTTAGTCATAAACCACACAGAATTCTACAGGAAAATTTAGAGAAATTATATGCTATTTCAATATTTTTTTACAATTTGAAACATCAAAAGTTCTTGAGAAGTTATAAATGTACTTTAAAATTACCTTTGATCTCTCAAGTAATTTGTTTCCATGAGAAAGAATTTCCTAGAGGTGCTCAAGAGGCATTTGAAGTGCCATTAAACTTGGGTTGTAAAGCTGAGACAAACAAGTTTCAATCAATATGAATTATGGCAATGACATTTATGAAACTTAGTTTATAAAATGTTGGCTCCAGGTGGCTTCTTGCAGTGTTTCTATTGTCTAAACACAGGTTTTCAACATGAAAGAGAAGTTTTGTTTACTTTTTTCAAGATTGGGCCATGGAGATGGCAATTTTTGAAAAAGCTAGTGTAAAACTCTGTAATTGCATGCTTGCAACTTCTGATTTTTGTTTTCATGTCTAAATTAGTATTTCCTGTATTTATTCATTTATCTGCATTATTGACTAAATGTTTTGCAAACTACATGGCCTTTTGTCACATTTTCATTTTTTTTTTTAATTTTAAGAGAAAAACAATAAACATGAAAGTGAAAGTAAGTTTCCAAACAGGTCAGTAGGACAGGTACAATAGTCGATATATCACATATCATTGTCCTCCTGGTAGTAATTAAGAGTACAAGTCCACTAAACACTGACGTAAGAGTGTTTTGAAATATGAAGATTCCGGGCCAGCTCAGTGGCACAACCCCTGCCTGGCAAGCTCGAAGCTCAGAATTCAATTTGCAGCACCAAAACAACAAAAAACTAACAGTGAAATATGAAGAGTCCAAGAGAGAAGAAATTTCTTGATGTACATGGAATAATTTTAAGAAATTCTTCAATATTAAATGTTTTAATAGCTTTACTTTTCACAACCATAATTTTCCAATGCAATCATGATGATTGTACGTGATTCTATATGCTAAGAGTAAAATTAGAGCAGTTTTACCATTTTTTAAAAGCTTCTTCTTCTTTTTCTTTTAAATCATACTTGCTTATTTATTTATTTTTGAGGAACCAGGACTGAACTCAGGTCCTTGCACTTATGAGGCAAGCACTTTTTCTACTAAGTTATCTCCCCGGCAAGTATTGTCAATTGATAAGAAAGTAGCATCCACATTAGGGATAGTAATGAATAGATAACATTAAATAATAGTAAAACTAACATAGCTTGTCCATTGAACTAGCCAAAGTTTATTACCTACTAGACAGTGCTTTAAATACTTTCACTGTGTATTACCAGAAACTAGGGGAAATTTGTTTATACTAAGAAGATTTAATTTACTATCCTTAAAATAGGCAAACCCTTGGCTATTTTTCTGGTCTCCAGCATTGATATGTCAATGCCAACTAAATCATAAGGGAAATAAACAGTCTAGTAGGAAATAATTGAGAAATATATTCCCTCAAAGGATAAAAGGATTCTAAGCACCAATTAGTCAAGTGAATCAGGCACAAGACAAGGATGCCCACTGTCACCACAGTTCAGTTTTGGAAACATTAGCTAGAGCAATTAGACAAGAGAAAGAAATAGAAGGAATGATTGCAAAAAGGAAGGAGTGAAATTAAAATTATTTGCAGATTACATGATACTGTATATGGAAAACCCCTAAAACTTTACTAAGAGATTTGTAAATTTAATAATTAAATTTACTAATGTAGCAAGACACAAAGTCAACACCCAAAAATCAATAGCATTTATACACACAAATGAATTCACTGACAGAGAAATTATGGAAATTACACCTTTCACAGTAACACCATGAATAGTGAAATAGGAATCAATTTTACAAAGGAAGTAAATGAAGTATACAGTTAAAATTATAATACTCTGAAAGAGATTTGGGAAGATTTTAGAAAATGGAAAGATGTTCCTTGCTCCTGCATAGAAAGAACCAAGATGATGAAAATGGCCATACTTCCAAAATTGTTACACAGATTCAATACTACCCCAATTAAAATGCCATTAGCATACCTCAAAGATCTAGATAAAAACATTCCTAAAATTCATCTAGTTATGGAAGAGAAGTAGAATAGCAAAAGCAATCCTAGGTGTGAAGGAAAGACAAGAGGCATCACAATCCATGACTTGAAATTACACTACAGAGATGCCGAGATAAAATGAGCATGGTCCTTACATAGAAACAGAGGTGAGAACCAATGGAACAGATTACAAGATGTGGACACAAGTACAAGCACACTCAGCTACCTTATCTTTGACAAAGGGACAAAGATGCTAATTGAAAGAAAGATAGCCTCTTTAATAAATGGTGCTGGAAAAACGGGCTTTCCCCATGCTGAAGGCTTAAAATAGACACTTGCTTATCACAACGCATAAAACTATAGTCAATGTGGATCAGAGATTTAAATAATAAGACTGAAACTAAATTTTCTGGAGGAGAAATTAGGTAGAAAACTTAAGAACATAAGGGCAGGTAAAAGGAGTTCGTGAACAAAAATCAAACTACATAGGAAATTTTTCAAAAATATCAACAATTTGGGTCTCATCTTTTTCTAAAGTTTCTGCACATCAAGAGAAATCACCAATAGAATACAAAAGAACACCCGTGAAGTGGCAAGTAATTATAACAAATTGTCCATCGGACAAAAGGAATCCTATCTAGAACATATAAAGAATTAGAAAAAAGAAAACCCTCAGGTTACCAAAATTTAAAGACCCAATCCAAAAATGGGCAACTGAGATGAATATGTATTTATCAAATAAGAGATACACATACTAAATAAATACATGAAAAAATGTTCAACATCATTGGTCATTCAAGATATGCAAATTAAAATGTCAATGAGGTTGGCATCTTAATGGCTATCGTCAAGACATCAATCAATAACAAATGCTGAAGAGTCTGTGGGGAAAAATAGAACACTTCTCCACTGTTGGGGGAAGTTCAGGGTAGTACAACTATTATGGATATCAGTGTGGAGAGTCCTCAAAACTCGGATTAGAGGTCCCATTCAAGCCAGCTATTCCCTTCCTAGGTATTTTTCCAAAAGAAGTGAAATCATACCACAGTGAAATGTGTATACCCATGTTTATAACCATAAAATTTGTCATATCTGAATCTTAGAAACAACCCAAATTCCAATCAACTAAGGAATGAATAAAATATATGGTATTTTTACACACTGGGGTATGATTCATCTATAAAAAAGCTAAATTAGAGGCTTTTTTAGATAAATGGATGCAGCCAATGACTATATTGGTAACCGAAATAAGTCAGATTCACATGTACAAACATCCTATTATCTTGCTAGTGAGAGAACCTGAAAGTTGCAGCAGATACTGTGAAAGGGAAGGAAAGGGAAAAACAGGGATGAGGAAAGGACAAATGAAAGAAGGGAAAATATATATTTGTGTACATATTGGATGGTTTTGATAATCATATTGTCGATTTCTACTGGTCTTTTGAAAGAAGTTAACACCAAATGTTTTTACCTCTGATTTTTTTCCTTTTGTATTTCTTGTAACTTCTTTGCTATTTGTTAAAAGACTCTTACACATTTATATCTGGTAATATTAGCAAATAGTTTTATGATAGCATTATGTAATACAGCAACCATTACTGAATTCATATTATTTTGTTTAGTGAAATCTTGTATCATTTCTAATGCTGTTTTTAGTTTCTATCTGTTTTGTGTTGGGAAGAAGAAGAAGAGGAAGAGGAAGGAGAAGAAAATGAGGAGGAGGAGGAAAAGGAGAAGGAAAAGGAGGA
>PVKA01048616.1:0-12500 GCA_004027165.1 Ctenomys sociabilis
AGATTGAGTGTTTCTGTTTTACTGTTTAGATTTTTAATCCATTTTGATTTTAGCTTAATGAATGATAATAGACTGGGTCAAGTTTTAGTTTGTGGCATGTAGAGAGCCAGTTTTTCCAGCACCATTTATTAAAGAGGCTATCTTTCAGTGAGCATGCTTGGCTCCTTTGTGGAAGATCCGGTGGTGGTATGTGTATGCAGAGGCCTCTGTGTCTTCTAATCTATTCCAGGGATCCTCGGGTCTATTTTGTTTGCTGGTACCATGGTTATTTTACCACAGTAGCTTTGTAGTATAATTTCAAGTCAGGACTTGTAATGCCTCCTGCCTTGTCTTTGTTGCCCAGGATTGCCTTTGCCATTCTAGGTCTTTTATGGTTCCAGACAAATTGTAGGAACGATTTCTCTAAGTCTGGGAGGTATTTTGGTGGTAGTTTGACAGGGATTTCATTAAATCTGTACAACAATTTTGGGAGTATGGCCATCTTCACGATGTTGGTTCTTACTATTCAGGAACAGGGAATTTCTTTACATTTTCTCAAATCCTCTACAATCTCTTTTTGCAGAGCACTGTAATTGTCCATGAAAAGATCTTTGACTTCTTTAGTTAGATTAATTCCGAGGTATTTCATTTTCTGTTGTGTTATTATAAAATGTACTGTTCTGTAATTTCCCTCTCAGTGTGTTTGTTATCGGTGTAGAGGAATGCTACTGACTTTTAGATACTGACTTTGTATCCTACTATGTTACTGAATTTGTGTATCGATTCTAGTAGTTTCTTGGTGGAGTTTTTTTGGGTCTTCCAAGTAAAGTATCATGTCATCTGTGGATAATGATAAGTTAACTTCTTCTTTACCTATTCTTATTCCTTTTATTTCTCCAGAACTATACTGAATACGAGTGGTGATAGAAGACATCCTTGTCTTGTACCAGATCTGAGAGTAAAAGATTTCAGTTTTTCCCCATTTATAATTATACTACCCACTGTGCTGTCATAGATGGCTTTTATCAGGTTGAGGTAGAGGCCATGTATCCCAATTTTCTGTAGGACTTTGAATATGAATGAGTGTTGGTCTTTGACAAAAGCCCTTTCTGCATCAGTTGAGATGATCATGTGGTTTTTAGATTTGGCTCTATTGATATAGTGTATTACATTTATAAATTTGCGTATATTGACCATTCTTGCATCCCTGGGATGAATCCTACCTGGTCATTGTGTATAATCTTCTTGATGATTTGACATATTTTATTTGCTAGGATTTTATTGAGGATTTTTGCATCTATGTTCATGAGGGAGATTAGCCTGAGATTAGCCTGTAGTTCCTTTTTGAGTTGTATCTTTCCCTGTTTTTTTCTCAGTATAACACTTGTCTCCAGGAATGATTTTGTGAGGACTGCTTCTTTTTCAATTTCATTGAAGAGTTTGAGGAGTGTAGAATTATATCTTCTATAAATTTCTTGTAGAATTCACCTGTGAATCCATCAGAACCTAAACTTTTCTTTGTCACTTGGTTCCTTATTATATTTTGTATTTCATTGGCTGTTATGGGTTATTGAGAGTTGTTATAACTTCTTGATTCAGTTTTGGTAATGTGTATCTTTCTAGGAATCTGTCCATTTTTAAGCATGAGCAGTATGTGGTTTATTTTAGACCAGTATGTAGTCTATTATGTGAGAGAAATACTTCTCATAGTACCTTGTATTTGAATTATTTTTCTTTCCTCTTTTTGATGTAGTTATCTAGGGACTAACCAATTTTATTTAATCTTTCAAACAACCAGCTTTTTGATTCTTTAATTTTTTAACTGTTTTCTTCATCTCAATTGAATTAATTTCTGCTCTAAGTTTTCATGATTTCTTCTCATCTTTGGGCTCTGGGTTTGGTTTGCTATTCCTTTTCTAGATGTTGGAGTTTCAAATTAGGGTGTTTATTTGTTCCCATTCTGTTTTCCTAATGTGTGAGTTCACAGCTATAAATTTCCCTCTGAGGACTGCTTTCATTGCATCCCATAAATTCCGATACGTTGTGTTCAAATTTTCATTAAATTGTAGATATTGTTGACTTTCTTGTTTAATTTAATCTGTGACTCATTGGTTGCTGAGTAGGGTGTTGTTTAATTTCCATGTATTTATGGGGTTTTTCTGTTTTCTTTTCTTGTTTATTTTGTTTCATTGCACTGTGTTCAGATAATATGCATGGGATAATTTCTTTCTTCTTGCATGTACTTAAGCATGACCTATGAACAAGTATGTGGTCTATTTTAGAAAATGACCCATGTGCAGCTGAAAAAAATGTATATTCAGCTGTGGTTGGTGGAACACTCAGTGTATGTCCACTAAGTCCATTTGTTCCAAGATCTGGTTCAGTTCTGCTACTTCTTTGCTAACTTTTTGTCTGGTTGGCCTATTTTTGGGGGCCAGGGGGTGTTAAGTTCTCCTGTTAAGACTGTGGTATTGGTTATTAGATTTTTCATGTCCATTAAGATTTGTCTTATATAGTTGGGTGTTCCTGTGTTTGGTGACTATACATTTATGAGTGTTACCTCTTCCTCTTGAAGTTTTCCCCTAACCAGTATATAGTGGCCTTCTTTAATTTGATTAGTCATTCTCAGTTTGAAATTGAGACTGTCTGAGAACAGGATTGCTCCCCTTCTTTTGTCAGAGGTGCTGGGGCATGTAATATTGTTTTCCATCCTTTGACTATGAATGTCTTTATACGTTAAGTGTGTTTCTTGTATACAGCATATTATTGGATTTTGTTTCCTAATCCACTGTGCCAGTCTATTTCTCTTAATTGGTGAACTGAGTCCATTTACATTGATGGTTATAATTGAGTGAAAGTAAAAATAGAGTTTCAGATCTTAAACACACTGTCACATCTAGTGAACAGTTAAGATCTCTTAAAAACAACTATAATGCAAGAAAAAGTAATTCATCACCTGCAAGACCACGCAAATATGAATAACATGAGACTAATAGGTGTCAATGAGAAAAAGGAATCAATACAAATGATATACAAAGAATATGGACAGAAGGAATTATATGGTTATAACTGAGATGTATTGATTTACATTCAACGTTATTTACCTGCTGTTGTTTACTCCTTTTTGTCCTGTTTTTAATTTTTGCCTAATTTAGTGGGTTCCTTCTGTTTTCATTCATGGATTTCTGATCATTTTGGTCCCTGTCTAGAACATCTTTTAGTAGTCTATGTAGGGTTGACTTTGTCACCATGAAAATCTTTAGGTATTCTTTGTCATGGAAGTATTTTATTTCTCCATCAAACTTGAAAAAGACTTTTGCAGGATATAGTAGTCTGGGCTGAAATTTGTTTTTATAGAGGACTTGAAGTACTCTGCTCCATTCCCTCCTTGTCTTTATGGTTTGTGAAGAGAAGTCAGCTGTTATTCTGATGGGTTTGCCTTTAAATGTGTTCTGTTTCTTTCTCTAGCAGCATTCAGTATATTGTTCTTGTGCTGGATTTCTGGGATCTTGACTATATATGTCTCAGTGTATTCTCAATTAGCTTGAAGTTATTTGGAGTTCTTTATGCTCAGGTTACATGAATGTCAGATCATTTCCTCATATTTGGGGAGTTTTCTGCTATTACTTCTGCCTATATTCTTTTTATGTCATTTGCATTGACTCTTTCTTTTTCATTGATGCTTATTAGTCTCACATTGTTCATCTTTACGTCATCTTGCAGGTGATGAATTACTTTTTCCTGCATCATAGTTATTTTAAGAGATCTTTTCTTACCTTTTCACTAGATGTGACAGCATCTTCAAAATCAAAACTCTATCTTTACTTTCACTCAAATGGTTTTGCAAGCTTGTGATTGAAATTTTAAATTCCTCTATATCTCTTTGACTCTGCTTCATGTGATCTATTTCTTTCCTGTATTGCTCATTTAAAGAATCCGTTGCTTTTCTTATCTCTATTTTTTATGTGTCTTGTTGAGCAGTTATGAATTCTTTTACTTTAGAGTTTATTTTTCATCTTATTTCCTTTATATGTTCTTGCATTTGATTCTTTACTGCAGATGCTCTTTATTCAGATATTTCTTTTTTCATTTCAGAGATCAATTCTGATCTTAATTCCTCTATACCTTTCTGCTGTTATTTCATTACTTCAAACACTATTAATTCATAGAATTGTTTTTGTATTTCAGAGATTAATTCAGATCTGAGTTCCTCTATAGCTTTCTGCTCTTGTTTGTTTACTTCAGACGCTATTAATTCAGACATTTCAGCTGTGCTTCTGTCCTCTGCATGTGTTCTGCATGGGCTCGGGATCTCAGATTGCATTTTGCTCCTTCTCTTTGTCATTTTGTATAGCACTGTCCACTGACCTTTGATGTAGAGCTTTGGTGCAGTTATAACCTTAGCACTTACTAAAATTCAGGTGCTAAGATGAAGAAGCCACTAAAACAGGAGAGGAAAAGACTAACTGGAATTCTTCAGAGGTTAGTGAAGCAAAGCATTAAGCTGTGGAAGAGGATTTCTATCCCAGAAGTGACCTTATTTACATTGTATTTATGATTTAAAAATAATGAAAGATGCATATGCAGCCTCCTGAAAATAGGAATTATCTGATTGTGAGGAGATATTTGAACTTCTTAAATAGAGTAGGATACTTAAAAAGGGATAGATTTTAAAAATCAGAGTCTTTAAAAAAATTTCAACTAAACTCTTTTTTTCAACAGACAAAATGATAGGAATTCAGCAATGGTTATTATAGTACATGCTGTTGTCTTCAAATTAGTTGTTCAGATCATCAGATATAAGCATGCAAAAGTGTTCAAAGAAGTTAAAAAGAATAAGAAAAATATTTAAGCACTAACTGTTCTTTCAATAGACCAGTATACCGTGCGGCCCTGACGTCGGCCGGCGCGTGTCACCGCTGAATGGCAGCCTCCAGAAAGGCACCGCGAGTCAGGACCAGTCACCAGGATTTTCAGCTGAAAAACTTAAGAATAATCGAGCCTAACGAAGTGATACACTCAGGATACACAGGTGTGGAAACAGAACCAGGGATTGAACTCAAGGCCTTGCGCTTGCCAGGGAAGCACTTATTCCACTGAGCCATCTTCCCAGCCCCCTGATGTTCTAATAAGATTCACTTTGGACTGAATGGAGACAGCAGAATGGCTCCAAAGGTGACATCGGAGCTGCTTTGGCAGCTGAGACAAGCCATGAGGAACTCCGAGTATGTGACAGAGCCAATCCAGGCCTATATCATCCCATGAGGAGATGCCCACCAGAGCTGGGGATTGAACTCGGGCCCTTGCGCTTGCCTGGCAAGGGCTTATTCTACTGAGCCATCTCCCCAGATTCCTGCATTCTATTCGCTCTGCTCACTCTGTTCTAGCAGAATTGACTTCCTTGCCACCCTTCTGCCTGTCCAGGTGACCTCATTCCTGTGGCTTGGCCAGAGTGGATCTGCACCCTAAGCAGTAATTAGAGATCCTCGAGAGCTGGGTCCCTAATTTCAAATCCAGAGTCCCAAGTGAGATCCTGATTGGTGTAAATGCTTGGTTCTACTTGCTATGTGTGTTGCATGGAAACAAACAAGGGCAGTGGGGGCCCATCATACTGGAGGACATGGCTGGGAAGGTTGTTACTGGAAGGAAATCTGCACCAAAGTCTCAACCTCCTGCAGGCGAGGTTTTGCAAAGTTTCCGCTAAGTATTGACTGAAGACTTTTGGGAGAAGAGCGGCAACAGCGATGGCAGTTACGAGCGATGGGCTTTGCACAGCAAGGGAAAGTGGCTGGCGCCAAAATTCAAAAATTTTACTTGTTTCACATGAGTGTATTAAGTGCATCTGTTATAGCACGTGACAGATTGAATTATGAAAATTCATTAGATGCAGCCATGTCCTTTCATTATTCAGTACGCAAGCGGTTCCTGTGCTGTCTGCACTCTGGTTATTTGACAGGAATCTTGAGTTCATCTGTTTGCATGGACATTATCCTCTTGTCCAAAGTTGCTCACCTGGATATTTACAAATACTTGATTATCATTTATTTTAAGTGCTACTGTCAGTTATGTTTATATTTAATTATGTAGTAATACTGTTTTATAATTCATTATGTCCATTGTGCACTAAATGCAGCCATCTGGGTGACAGTCTTCACTGAGGTTTGCTTTATTTGAGGCTAATATCACAAGCATTCTGAAAAATCATGCCAGGGCTTATTTTCCAGTAAGGTCTGACTTTCGGGGAAATACGGCAAAACAGATATGACAAGTTTAAGGTCTAACTACTGCATTTAGATTTGACAGTTTCTTTTTTTCTTTCTTTTGGTAACAAGAATCAAACTTAGGACATCACTCTTGTCAGGCAGGAGCTGTGCCACTGAACCAAATCCTGGCCCACTTGACAGTTTCTTAACTGCATGGTTTCTTGGAGTCTATGCAGATGTGTCTCTAAAGAAGAGCAAAGTGTGTTCACCATTTTCTTTTTATTATAGAGAGAAAAAAACCAAAATTTCAAAGCAGGATAGTAGGAGGGTAACAATGGTTAACCCATTGTGTTTTCTTATCTTTAAATTAGTTATTCAGAGTAAAAGATACTGATATTTAATTGTCCAAACTATTCGTACAAATCTATCTTTCTTTAATAATTTTATTGAGAAACAAATAGCAATGAGACAGTTTCAAAACTGATTAGTAGGACAGTTTCAATAATTAATACGTTATTGTCTCTTAGTCAAATCTTTTCAATGAACTAACAGAAATTAGTAGTATAACTTAACTATTTTTAATATATATATATTTTTTTATTTATTTATTGCTTTTCCTTTTCTATTTTTCTCCTTTCCCCCTTCCTAGTTGCTCCTTCCTTTGAACAGCTTTTCCCATTTTACAATGTCTATTGTACATTTTGGATCTTATTTCCTCTTTGAACTTCTCACACCAGGGAGACAGTGTGATATTTATACATGTGAGTCTGGCTTATTTCACTTATGAGTATGGTCTCATGTTGCATCTGTTTACCAATAAAAGTCTCCAGTTTATCCTTCTTTATCTGAGTGATACTCTGTTGTACAAAAAGACCACATCTTTTATATATATTTCTTGTGATGGGCATTTGGATTGTTTCCAAGATCTGGCTATTAAAAATTGTGGTCCTGTAAGCATGGGTGCACATAAAAAAAAATAATAGACCAGTATAAATCAAGAGTATAGTTATCCACCCTGTGAAAATACAAAATAGTCAGAGATATTAGTACAGTTCTTATCTTTACTGCTTAATAACTATGTGATTTATCCTCTGAAGCCACATCTACTCATCTAAAAGATGAAATTAACAGTATTCCTTCATCTTCTCTATCTTTGAAACAGTAACAATAACAGTGTTGAGATGATAGAATGATTGTGTGATTTAAGAGAAAATAAAATCTCGCCTATAGGAAATATACCCAAAAGTTTCCTATTGTTATATTTATAATACAATTTTCATTAGCCACATTGTAGCATTTTTATATAAAGTGACTGGGCATAGCATGTGATCAATAATTGGCAATAGTTATGGATGACAGCAGTTTTTATTCATACTGGATTTACAGGTGAAACTGCTGGAATGGAATGAGAACAAATTTTAAATCCATGACAGTAAATAGATAGTAATGTGAAAATAAAAGCAACAGTGAAATAACAGAACTGAGCAAGGAAGAACGCTAGCCCATATCAACTAACTTATTAATAGAATTTAGTGATTAGAAACATCTGCACTGTACATTTAAACATTAAAAAACTTCTTTTGAAAATTCCAGTCTTCCCTGGGCAAAGGAAGAACAGAGAAGGACCCTAAATTCTTATTTGTTTAATTAGCTTTGCTTTGGAGGTGAGGTCAGGTCTCAGTTGCCATCATCTCTTAAGAACTCCAGTGTTTTCTATTCCCCTTTGAGGCAGTGTTTTGTTGGTATCTAGGGTACAAGAGAAGTGGGGAACTTATGCTGCATGCATGGAAAGGGCAGATCTAGGACATAGTGAGAAAGAGGGACAGATTCAATGGGAGTCAGAAGCTCCTGGAGCAGTCATCCATAAGGGACAGTGTTTTGTCCCTTATTATCCTGGTATTTTTTTCATCCTGCTATCGATCTCAGGGGGGCTCTGAGCCATATATGATTGAAACCCAAACCGCTGCTCTTTGGGACCAAAGGCTGAAACACCACAGCCCTATACTTGAGGCTGATAGGCTGAAAAGTCAGAGAGCACGGCATCCCAGCAAGTGTCATTATCCACGTGAAGTCCCAAATTTCTTTTTCTTTTTCTTTTTTTTTTTGTACTTATAGGGAAGGGTCTAAAGGGTGTTCAGGGTCTCACTACTAGATCAGATGTATAGTGATTCTCCTGTTTACAGCCTCCTGTGTGCTGGGATTACAAGCACCTGCCACCATGCCCAGTCTCAATTGCAGTCTCAGCGTGCCCCAGGGGCAGGGCAGCACAGTAGGTTTGGGGATTGAACCACAGCTCCTGCGCCTCCTTCCAGTTGCTTTAATCTGCTGAGCTATTTGGCAGGCCCAGTCCCACACTTCTGACATATTAAATTCTACATGTTTACCGAGCATGGAAATCTCTGAGAATGAGCATGCCCCAAGACCAGAATAGTTTCAGAGCAGCCGAGTAGACATCAGGGAAACACTTACAGACGGGAAAGGGAAGTAACACGCAGAAAATGAAAGCGGCACACCAAAGACTGACCCTCAAGTTTGCTGTTTGCTTAATTTGAATCTGGTTTGAATGGTTGGCTGCCTATACTTCTTAAAAGATTAGGTTACAGTTTTTCTACTGAGTCTTAAGTTGTAGTTCGCTACCTACAAAGAAATACTTAGGTTAAATTTAATATACTTATTGAGGTAGCTTTAGGCCACACTTACTTAAATTTCACATAGTGGTCACTTTGGCCTGTGAGCAGAGAGGATGAGTTTGGATGCAGATATGGGAAGGGAATGGTGCTATGGGAAGTCAACAGAGAAGTGAATAGCTCTCTTCAGGACCTGAGTCTCACAGCTCACATCCATTGACCTATCTACCTACATGAGTAGGTGTATTGGGGATGGGGTGGAGTGGTTTGTAGGGGGTTTGGGAGTGCTGCTGTTTTTCAACCTATCTAGAATTTGTGCCCATTAACCTACAGATGGAGAGAGAATTCATTTACAAGGGAACAATTATTTTGATTGGGGAAACACTTTAATAAGCTTTTCAGTTGAGCAAAGAGGGGGTTAGTCTTCTATTCTGATGGAAATAGATTAAGACAGAGAAATGCTAATCTGCCCTATAGAGACATTTTTCTCTAGTACATTCTATGACTTCCTTAAGGGAGAAGCAGGACATGGGAGAATGAGAATAATGAAGAAAAGAAATATATACTTTAGCGTCATACTGGTAGCTGGCAGGTTGAAAGCAGAGCTTGAGTGGGAAAAATTCCTCCAACAAACTCTGATGAATGGGCACCAAGAACAATCTCTTCATGTTGCACTTGGGCTCTCAATAAAGTCTTGTTGAGCTCCATGATTGGTGTCAGCTGTGCTGTTGGAACAAAGGGAGGAGCTGGCTGGTGTCTAGGTGGGGCAATGAGAGGTCAGCAGATGACAAGAGTTGGTTACTATTGCACCTAAGCAAAAGCTCTGAGCTAATGTGAGCATTTTCTTTTCTTTTTTCTTTTTTCCCTTTCTTTGCCAGGGAAGCACTTATTCCACTGAGCTATCTCCCCAGCCCATGTGAGCATTTCAAAAAACTTTCAGAAATTCTTGTGAAGGAATATTGGACATTTCCTGGTCACAGACTGGGATTGCAATTATTTGTGGGAGGGGCATTATATTGCATCTGCCATTTGGAGTACTGTGAGCACACAGGTCTTCTGTGTTTTGTGTTTAGATTCACTGTGTGCATCTCTGTGAGCGTTATGTCTCGCATCCACTGAGGCCAGTCAAATACCCAAACCCTTGCTTTCCCAGACCCCTTCCTTGGAGTGGAGCCGCATGGCCCAGAATTCACCAACACACCTACTTTGAACAGGAAAACTTTGAACTGGAAATTAATGAGTTAAAGATGAGGAGCAGTGTGTAGTCTATTCTAGAGACTGAGGTGAAAGAAAGTTAAAACCTGCAGCTCCCTAGGGCAGAAGATAGAGTAGCATTTGTTAGATCAGATGCCAAAATAGGACTAAATTCACAAGAGATTTATTAGGAAAAATGGCTCTGGAGGATAAAGAGAGCAGGAGTGGGAAGTACTGGAGAAAGCCATTAGACTGAAAGGCAAGCCTGACAACTGTGAAAGAAGGGGGTGCAAGGATTACTGGGAAGGGCCTCAGAATGCAGCACAAGTCAGAAAATCTTGGTTGGGCCCGTGGCATCTCCAAGCCAAAGTTGTGGTGTTTATTTCCTTATACCACTCACATAAATGACTAGAACCTTTGTGGTTTAAAACAACACAATTTTTCCTAATTATTACTAGCATAATTTATTTATAGTCGTATTTTTTTCTTATAATGTAGATACAGTTACTAGTTCTCTGCTTTTCCTCTGTCTTTCTACCACCATTACCAAACAACTTAGGATTTCTTTCCCCGTATTTTATTGAAGGATAACTAACAGTTAAAAATTGTATAGATTTAATGTGTGCAACATGTTCATTTGACATGCGTGTTCATGGTAAGAGGAGATGTTGGTCAAAGGGGTATAAAGTTTTAGTCATACAAGATGAACCAACTCTGGAGATCTAATGAATAATAATGTAAATACTATTACAAATTAAGAGAATGTAGCTGTATACCTATCTTTTATTTTAAAGATGAATTATAATACAGTTTCAATAATTAATACTTTTTACATTGTTATCTTCCTAGTGGTTATCCGTAGTACAAGAAACAGACAGGATATCCTGTCCAAACACTATTATTGCAAATCTTTCTTCTCATAGAATTATGCAAAAGCACTGCATATTTATCCTAACTGTACTGTTTATACAAACACAGAATGGTTCTTCCTTTGTATCCCCCTTTTTGATTAGTCCTGTCAGAGATGAGTATTCTGTTCTAATTCAATTATTGTAGGTGCTTGAATTCAGCAAAACAATCCACCACAGTCCAGCCGTCCACAATAGTAGTGGGTTATCTGAAGAAGTTGTTGATTAGAGCCATTTAATTCATTAATTAGAGACATCTGCTCTAATAGTTCGTAAACAGAATATCATGTATGCACCTTGTACAACAAAAAACCACTACAAAAACAATTTGCATTGTATTAATTATTGAATCTGTTCTACTAATTTGATTTTAAACTGTCTCATTGCTGTTTGTTCTTCAATAAAACAAAAAAACTTAAAAAGGACATAAATACTATTACCAATATTGTTCCAAATAGTTCAAATTGGGCCAGGGAGATAACTAGGATGTCTAAGCACCTGCCTGATAAGCTCAAGAATCCAGATTTGATCCCAGCCCCATGCCAAGCTGGACACTGAAACTGGGCATAGTGGTGCATGCCTGTAATCCCAGTGCTGTTGAGCCTAAGACAGAATAATCACTATGAGTCTGAGGTGCACAGTGAGAGCCTATACCAAATAAATCAATAAGTTTTAAAAAAATCAAATAGTTGAAATTTGCTGGGACCTACAAATCTTTCTCACACACACACACATGCACACGACAGTTCTGTGCATTAACATAAATGTTAATTAGCTTGTCAGTGAACAAATGCTAATGTATTAGTCTACTATTTCACAGCTCTAGAGGTTAGAACTGTGAAGCGAACTGGATAGGGAAGAAATCAAGGTGTCTTCAGTGCTCCAGGGCAGTTGTTCCTCATCTGATTCATAGAGACTGCCAGTATCCCTTGGTCCTATTGTGTCACTCTGGCCACTGTTTCTGTTAATGTATCTCCTACTTTGCACACTGATCTCTGGCTTCCTTTTTATAAGAAGGCTACAATGATATCAGGCCCTAGAATAGTCAAGGGAAACTCTCCGTATCAAGATCGCATCTGAAAAGTCCCGTGTGGCGTGCTGTATAAAACATTGCTTCTAGGGTGTGGTTCTCAGATCATGGCATAGGGAGGCTGTTTCTTAGGAGACCGTGGCTACCCTTTGGAGGACTCTTACATGGACAGGCAGAGGCTGGCACTGGTGTCTCTGAGAGACTCCTTCTCTTCCTGTGCACAGCCCTGGGAAAGTGTGACCTCCACAGAGGAAACTACCCAGAAATGTATTCCCTAAAGCAGGAAATCTGAGGAGCAGAACTCCATGGACATTACATGGTGTATCTGGTTCCTGAACTGGTAGCAAGAGGACAGACCCGGATGTCCCATGTCCACAAGGATTGGCAGCAGTACTGTCCTCTGGCATAGATGTCTAGACTTTCTTATTTTTCTATTCACTAAAATTTCTCAGATTTTTCTGGGTTCTGTGCATTTTGTGGTTAGCTTTAATAAATTTCTCCTCCACTTAACCACATTTAGGCCTGGTTATTCATTGTTTCTTGACATTTATTTCCTCCC
>PVKA01048617.1:0-13688 GCA_004027165.1 Ctenomys sociabilis
AGCATTGGGTGAGGTGTGGGGTCGCAAGTACACAGAGTTTGCCAAGATCCTCAAAAATAGGGAAGGGGTACAGAAGTCTGTCAAGATAAGGCTTGGGCCACAGGGGTGAGGGAGTTGGGAGGGGTAGGCACATACAGAACAGGAACACGGTGAGGTTAGAAGGGCAACAAAATGGAGTCAATTTTGTCAGGGTATAACACTACCTTCTCTGCTAATTTTTTGTCTGCTTAACCTATCTTTTTGGGATGAAAGGGTGTTAAGGTCTCCTGTTGATATTGTGGTATTGTATATTAGGTTTTTCACGTCCATTAAGATTTGCTTTATGTAGTTGGGTGCACCTGTGTTTCGTGTATATATATTTGTGAGTATTACTTCTTCCTCTTGGATTTTTCCCCTCACCAGTATGTAGTGGCCTTCTTTATTTCATTTGATCATTCTTGAAGTTCAGGCTGTCAGAGAACAGAATTGTTACCCCTGCTTCTTTGCTGAAATCCTGGGGTATATGGTATTGTTTTCTATCCTTTGAGTTTCAGGCTATTAATTTCTTTATAAGTTAAGTATGTTTCTTGTATATAGCATTTTGTTGGATTTTGCTTCTTAATTCATTCTTCCAGTCTATTTCATTTAATTGGTGAATTGAGTCCATTTACATTGATAGTTATAATTCAGATGTATTTCGTTATGATTGACATGTTATTTAACTACTCTCATATGCCTCTTTTTCTCCCATGTTTAATTGTTTTCCCTATATGATGGGTTCTTTCCCTTCTCATTTGTTGAGTTGTGGTCATTGTGGTCCCTCTCTAGAATATCTTTTAGTAGTCAGTATAGGCTTGGCTTTGTCGTCATGAAATTCTTTAGTTGCTCTTTGTCATGGAAGTATTTCACATCTCCATTGAACTTGAACGAGAGTTTTGCAGGGTGTATCAGTCTGGGTTGGAAGTTTTTTTCTTGCAAGACTTGAAATACTTTGCTCCATACTTTTCTTGATTTGATAGTTTGTGAAGAGAAATCTGCCATTATTCTGACAAATTTTCCTTTAAATGTAATCTATTTTTTTCTCTAGCAGTTTTTAGTATACTTTTCCTGTGCTGAATTTCTGGGATCTTGATTATTGTATGTGTGGTTGTGATTTTAATTGAGTTGATGTTATTTGGAATTCTATATGCTTCAGTTACATGAATGTCAGAATGTTTCCCCATATTTGGGAAATTTTCTGCTATTACTTCTGCCCATATTCTTTTTTATATCATTTGTATTGAGTCCTTCTTTCTCTTTGATGCCTATTAGTCTTACATTGTTCATCTTTGCATCATCTTATAGAGGTTAAATTATTTTTTCTTTAATCCTAGTTGCTTCTCAGAGATCTTTTACCTTTTCACTAGCTAGTGTTGTTTTCAAGGCCTGAAACTCTATCTTCACTTTCATTCAAATGATTTTTCCAGTTTGTGATTGAGGTTTTAATTTCCTGTATATCTCTGAATCTGCTTCATGCATTCTATTTCTTTCCTATATTTTTCCTCTTGCATTTTTTGGGGTGGGCTCAGAGCTTGAGAATGAATTTTGCTCCTCTTTTTCTTAAATAACTTCATTGAGAAAAAATAGCAATGAGACAGTTTCAAAACCTATTAGTAGGATAGTTTCAATAATTAATACATTGTGTATTATTGTCTTCTTAGCGGTTATTCATAGTATAAGATGGAGACCTGATATCCTGTCCACAAACACTATTAGAATACAGTTTTCTATTCACTGAATTAAGAGAATGTAGCTGTATGTATATCCTAACTATTTTGAATATCCTTCACTTTGTCATTTTGTGTAGCACTGTCCTCTGACCTTTGGTGTAGAGCTTTGGTGTAGTTATTACATTAGCACCTACTGACATTCTTACACAAGAGAGATTATGTGGTTAAAGCAGTTACAGTTTCGTGTTTCCAGAAGTACAATGAGAAACACTAATAATGGATAGTGATATTTAATAGTTGACAAACTTTTGTAACTAATGTATTTTTATTTTAGACCATAAGAGCAAACGTTATGTCTGTGTGGCTAAGAATATATTAAATTAGGAATTTGTATTTAATTTAGTTCCCCAAGTTCTGTTTGATCACCTCCCCTTGATGTACACGGGGTCTTCCAGGTAGACTAGTTGGCCCCAGGTACCTGTTGCCCCCTCTTTCAATCAAGGGAGAAAGAGAGAGGACACTCTCATAGACTCGGGTCTAGCAAAGTGTCTCAGCTTGCTCGGTTTGGACCCAGTAAAACTGCTGTGTCTTTTCCACATTTTGTGGAACAGACTTTCTAAAGGCAAAATATTAGTTACTAAACTCTAAAAATTCAATTTACTTTGATGAAAATAAAGTTATTCCAAAACTAAAAAAAAAAAAAAAAATACAATGTCATCTACCCAATGCTCTACCTGCCTGCCTGCTCTCCCTCCTTCCTTACCCACTCCAACCTTCCTTCTCTCCCTCCTTCCTTCCCTCTCTCTTTTCCTCCTTCCCTTCAACCCTCTTTTACTTCCTCCCTCCCTCTTTCCTTCCCTCCCTCCCTCCCTCCCTTCCCTCCCTCCCTCCTTCATTGCCTTCCTCCTTCCTTCCCTCCATCCGTCTGTCCCTCCATCCTTCCTTCTTTCTCTCTCTCTTTTCCCTCCTCCCTCTCTCCCTCTCTCCTTCCTTCCTTCCTTCCCTTCCTCCCTTTCTTTTTCCTTCCTTCCCTCCCTCCCACATGCCTGCTTGCCTTCCTGGTATTAAAAGACTCAGCCCTTCACTGGTCACAGGGATGAACACTGCAGAAAACAGGGTGGTCCCTGTGTTCTCCCCACTACTTGGTTCTGGCCCCAGGCAAATAAAAGCCCTGGAAGGCACCGACCCAGAGGGTGAGGACATGAGGAGAGCACGACATGGCTGTGGAATGCGGAGAACCTGGGAGAGCAGGCTGCAAGTGAGCCCGAGAGCCCAGCGGTCAGGTTGGCAATAAGGAGGAGGCACGCAGTCTCCAAGGAGCAGCGGCCAGAGCCTGACAAGAGCCACTGCAGGACAGAGCAGAGAGCAGAATTAGCAAGCAGATGCTTGGCACATTCCGGCCCCCACATGCTGCAGCAGGTTCCTGGCACGGCGGGCACTCAGTCCGTAAATAAAATGCATGCATGCATGGGTGCACAGATGGGTGGCGCAGCACCGCAGAACCCAGCTGCCTCTGCCAGCCATCACATCTTCTGTGCCAGGCCTGCTGTAGAGAAGTCTGCCAGGGCTCTTCAGGCTGCCCCTGCAGGTTCACAGGCTGTTTACCTATGTCTGTCCCAGAAGAGAGGCTCATTAATATTTGTAAAATTGATTGGAATTGCATGCGAACTCCTTAGCATATTGATGTCTGCCTTCTCCACCCCCAGTTCAAAGTCTTGCACCCTGGGGTCTCCCATTCATGCTGGGGGGAACGATGGGGGAAGCAGGCTCCCCTGCTTGATGCATGCCCCCAGCCCACCCAGTCCCATGTTCAGGAAAGGGCAGCATTGTTTGTGCCTTGGGCCCATGTTTATTTATAGCTGCATCTCTGTTCAGACCCCTTGGAAGAACCCATTAAAATGAGCTCTGATTAATGAATATCATACAGTGTAGCAGAAACATCCCCCACTATTTCAAACTCCCTGCCAAAACATGACAGTACACTGGAAGCCAATTTGTTTTAAATAACCAAACTACAAACTACAATTAATGAGAGGCTATTTCTGAGGTTGTGCGCACACAGTCCATGCATTCAGAAGCAAACTGCACCCGTAATGGTGCAAATACATTGGTGCAAATACATGGGAGGGACTCATAGGGCTGACTCCCAGAGCTAAGGAAGGACTGACTGGAAGCCTGGGGAGACAGGGACCTCACCCTATCCATACTACTCCGTGCCTGCTCAGAAGAGCGATGCAGGGGCTGGGCTGAGACACCAAGGTGAAGGAGCTGGACGCTGCCTGGCTGCCCTGGAATGGATAAGGTCAGTGACCAGCTGAGGCAGCAATGAGGCACAGGGATTCTGGGAACTGGACTTGCATACAACAGACAGGCTGTGTCATGAGGTCTCATATAGCCTGGACTTGGGAAAGGTGAGGGGGCCAGGAATCGTCTACAAAGGGGCAAGTCTGAGAACAAGGTTATGGGACTGGAGCGCTTTGGTTTTGAGGGACTGATTCAGACTGTCACTAAGCTAGGTGCAGCAGAATTTATCAGGGACAAGGAGGTCACAGAGATCAAAGGGAAGCGAGGATACCAAGACGAGATCTCAGAAGGGCTGTGAAGAATGGTTCTGTACAGGTCACTCCCTGCTGTTGGCCATTCTCAGCTACCTTCAGCTTCTTGTGTGTGGGGAAACCAGGGCAGGAGAGCACTGGCTCAGCTGGGAAAGGTGGGAGGAGCTTCTTTGCCAGAAGAAAAACTGGAGGCTGCACCTGGAGGAAAAGCCTGAGGTAGGCAGAACCAGCGCTAGGGCTCGGGGACCTCTGGACAGCCTCAGCTGCTCACATGAGCGGAGCTGTCATCCATGTAGCAGGATGGAGGGAGGCCAGTCCACCAGGGAACTTCAGGCTGCTGTGTTTGTATTTTTGCAGTGTTTGAAGGTTTGAGACCTAGGAGAAAATTTCAGGAAGCAATAGACTAGAGACCTCTGTTCACCACCATGATGGAAAGAGATGCGCACCATTAGCCTGCCACCACAAGGAAACCGGGTACAGAGCTGCAATCCAGGGCACTGCCCCACGCCGGCTTCCTCCTGCAGGTGCACCCTCTGCTGAGACCCTTATTCAGCACCAGAGGCTGGCAGGATGCTATGCAGGTGGGCATGGCACTCTGCGGCTCTCTAACGTGTGCATGGTACCTACAAGCAGCGTAGCTCTCCATTGCAGCTTCCTTTTCATACATGCATATTTGACACGTAGTGAAATTATTTATTTTCCCAGTGTACAGCATCTGTCAGTACACTCTCCATTTCTTTATTTGTTCCTCTCCATGGACTTAAATTGTTTCCACCCCCTACTCTTCAGCTCCTTCAAACGATGCCTCTGAGAGCTTTCTGAGCCCTGCCCATGCCCGAGCATCTCCAAGAAAAATACCTGGAAGTGGAATTGCATGCGAGCTTTGAGCAATGTGCAGTGTTCACATGTCATTCTCAAAGGAGGTGACACAGAGGAGTCCCTGGGGCTGGCATCTATCCAAAGCCTCTCCAGGCCTCCCATAGGTTCATCTCTTCTGAGTGGCGGGAGTTTGGAATGCAGCCTTGCTATTAAGCCAAAGATCCTGAGTGGTTTAAACTGGGTGGTTTGCTTCTCTAATCCTTGTTCTGAGAGATAGCAAATTAGAGGGACAGAAGGATGAAGGGAGCCCGGAGACGCTGCCAGCTTGGGAGGGGGAAGGGCAAGGCGCTGCTCACCAGGAAAGCCTGATGGGGTCCAGGAGCCTGGGCTTTGGCTCCAGGAGACTGAGCTCCAATTCTAAGGTCCACAACTGAAAAAGAATAAATGTATGACATTTTCAGTGTCTGGATCAACAGCAGTGTACTGCAGCACGAGCAGAGCTGTTGCCACTTCCTTTGGTCCTGGTTACCAGCTGCCCTCTGGCAGGAAACTCCACGCTGAGGTCTTAGTTTGTATTTTCCACCATACTCTCCATGCCAAGCACCTTTTCTCATATGTTTGTTTCCATTTAGATTTCCTGCCTTACCCGTCTCTTGTTAAAGTGCATTCCCTTTCCCTATAATAGGCTTTAAGTGGTTTTTCTTCAAATTCAAAATATTGTAGATCTTAAGCTTTGCCCCCGGTGCATGTACCAAACACTTTCTTCCAACTTGTGAACTTGTTTGTCATCATTAAAAATGTCAGATTTTATTCGGATCAATTTTTATTAAGTGTTTTTCTTGAGACACTCTTTCCAATGCCACTAAAATAAAGATAATATCTGCGTGTGTTCCCTTGAACACTCGCTTCTCACACTTGGGCTTTCAATCCATCTGGGTTGTATTTCTGCATATGTGTTGTGGAGGGGTCTAAATTTATCTTTTCCATATGCCCAGCCAATTGTCTCTGCAGCCTTCATTAAACAGCCTGGCCCTCCTGGTGAGTGGAGAGGCTCTTTCCCAACAGATCTCCTGCAGCTATCACAGTTTGCTGGAGCCAAGTCTGCGTGACTTCCCTCGCTGCTGTCTTCCCCATCTTTGACCCTCTATTCTGTTGGATGACTTCTAAGGACAGCTGTGGATCTCTGCTAACTTCTAAGGTTTTGTTTAGGGTTGTGTGAGACCTGTGCATTTGTCTGGATGGCATTTGCTTTCCATCTTCTGCGTGCTCCATCCCTTGCCTGTCTTGTCTCCCTGTCTCCAAGGCTGCTCCTTTCTTGTCCCCAGGTCCAGGTCTCTGAGCCTCGGTGGTCCTTGGGGTTCAGTGCTGACAGCATTGATAACCTCTGTCCATGTAAATCATGGGGGTTGTGGCTCTAGGACTTCAGTGGCCTTTCAGGCCTCCTGGGGTGGCTGGAAGAGGGGCCCTGCTGGACATAGACTGCAGGACTCCACCCCTGGCATTCCTAATTCAGGAGGCTGTGCCAGGAGTCCATACTTCTAACAAATGGCTCTGCTCTACTGCTGCTGCTCCTGTTCCTGCCCCTGCCTCTCCTGCTCCTGCTGCTGCTCCTGCTGCTACTGCTGCCAGGGCCATCTTTTGATAAGAGCTGTCTTATATGTCCAAGACAGTCTTCTGAAAATACCTTTCACATGCTAGTAAATCCTGGTTCTTCCATTCAGCCTCAATTTCACCCACATCCTTCCTTCCAGAATCTCACATGCAGCGCCGTAATATGCTCCTTCGGCCTGACCTCTAAGGAGAGATTCAAGCAATCTCTTCAGGACCTCCCTCGCCCCTCCACTGTCTCTCCACTTCAGGGAATAGAGATCTACTCTTTGCAAAGGCTGTGGCCAAGCCGGAAGTCATCCCAGACTCCGCCTCCTTTATCTCACACACAAATGACCAGCAGGCCTTCCAGTCTAGCTCTCAAACTGTTCCCGCGCTGTCATCCCTGCCCCTGAGGACTAGTGCGCGGCCACACAGATCCAAGCAGAGTCCCCCACTTGCAAATTATCTGCCCTTGCTCCCCTCCAGTCACTGACACTGAGACTAAGTGAGTATTAATTTTTCACTCCCTCCATTGGATTCCCACTCATTTCACCAGGAATGAAAACCAGGGTGTTTTCCGTAAGCTGGGCACAGGGCCCTGCCTGAGCTGCAGGTGCCTACTTCTCCTCACTGCAACTCCACCATTTCCACCATGCGCGTGCGCACACACACACACACACTCACATGCACATGAGCTATACAGGGGCACCTGCTAGGTCTCTCTCAGCACACCAAGTGTGTGTATTCAGAAGGTGCAGGATCTCCTCCCCATCTGCCCAGAACGGTCTGCCCTGCACCCTCCCAGTGCCCTTGCTCACTCGCTGTACTCATTCTCTGCTCGAATGATGCAGTCATGGTCCCCATCAGGAGCTCCTGGAGTCCTTAGCATGAGCTCCTGTGCACCTACATTTCCAGCCTCCCTGGTGCTGCTTCGTTTTTCCCTCCATAAGATTTACCAACATCTGGCATACCATGCATTATATCATCTCCATTAAATAAGAAAATTTTTCTCAAAAGGACACCTGAGCCTTGAAAATGGCTGAACATGTATTTGTCAAATGGACTACAGTATTAAGTGGTCGGTCCATGGACATGGTACACCTTGTTACCTATTTGGTTCTTCTTTATGTAAGATGCATTTTTTTCTATATAGAATATATTCCTCTTTATTCAATTGATTTTTAACTATCATTTAATTATTTATTTCCTGGTGGGGTAAACTCCACTTACGATATGACAGGATCTAATTTTGTATTTTCTAGTGGTTAGGAATTCAGTAAATTTTTCTTTGCTCTTATGTTATCCTATGTTGTTTAATATTTTTATTATTTCTTGGAATTCTTTATTCTTTTGGATTGCTGAACAGTCAGTCGTACAATCAGCAACTAATGATAATCGACAGGAATCAACCTTCCCTCCCAAATTTTTAGGGTTTTTTTTTTCTCTCTCTCTTCTTTTTCCTTGTGTTCTA
This sequence comes from Ctenomys sociabilis, assembly GCA_004027165.1. NCBI lineage: Eukaryota > Metazoa > Chordata > Mammalia > Rodentia > Ctenomyidae > Ctenomys > Ctenomys sociabilis. Next base: position 8,124 of record PVKA01048617.1, read on the forward strand.
TACTGGCTGAGTATGGGAGCAATAATGATCATCAGCATGCAAAGTTTGCTTCTAAACTTAATATGGAAGTTAAATTTGAAGATTATGTGTCGGCTTGGCCATGTATTAGAGTGAGGGGAACTCGAGAAGACACTGGGGGGACCGTTGCATCTATCCTCCACAGACCTCTAGTCAAGAAAGATCAAGATCCCTGCCCCAGTTCTCTTTATGACCACAAGGGTTTCATTTTCTTTCTGCAAGATCAGCTGTACATTTAAAGCTGCCTCTGTTTTATAGCTGCCATTTTTATTGTATAGAAGAGTGCAAGGGTGCCCATGCCAGCAGACATTCCAAATCGAAGTCTTTTTACAAACTCTTTCCCATATTCACATATTCAGCCTCATGGCAGAAGAGCCTCTGTCTTATTCAGGAACAATAAAAATCTCCTAGGATGCTTCTTAAGCTCAGTGCTTCCAGAAATTTCTTTGTACATTGACAATCACTCAGGGAGCTTAAAAAAAAAATCCCTCTGCCCAGGTCCCAGCCCAGCCCAACCCAAGTAGCACTCTTGCTGGGAAGCCTGGGATATCAGTACTTTTTGAAGCCTTCCACATGACGCTGGTGTTCAGCCATGCTTGAGACCCATCGGTGCCCGGCATCCTACAGACACACACAGACTGAATATCCAAAGGGAATGGCTGGGAATCACCACTCTTTACAAGAATTTCAGATGGGGGCCCTGCATGCACCATTCCAGCTAGTATCTGCCCCTGCACCATGTACTTCTTGCCCAATGAGTGGGGATCAAGACTCAGAATTTTGGGAAAATGCACACTCTTTGCAGATTAAGTACACTGGGTTATTCCTCAATTGTTGGAGGGAACAAGTGGAAATTCAGGAATTCGCATCTGTGGAGGGCCACCTGCTCCCCCTGTGCAGTGCACACTCACCCATTCTTCTGTTCACCCAGCTTTTATTGAGCTTCTGCTATGTGTCGTAATTTGCTCCCCGATTTTGTTTTTGGAGGCTTTGCCTCACATAAGAATGCTTGAATTATTAATTTTCTGGATCTCCCAACTGGAGCTTTAGTAACCATTACAAAAGAACAAACCTAGCTCATTTGTAAGCAAAATTGGGATTTTCCCCCAAATTTTCAGGAATTGATTCCCATCTTATGCAATGATTCATTCTGAGTTTTAATCCAATAATGGTGCCATCTTTCTTACTATATGTATGTACACAGGGGCAACATGGAAGATAAATCATCCTCATGTGTAGATGAACGGCCTCCGGATCACAGAGAAGCTCAGCTTTGGTGTGTAATGCTTTATGGTATGTATAACTGCTAGAAGCTTCTATTTTCAGTGCCTGCTTTGCTGGAGGCTAGCATTTCCCAAAGGAAACTCAAGCATTCACATAGACCAGATGATGTTGGGAACGCCCACCCCATGCCCTTTGCTAAGCACCACTAAGCTACAGAGGCTCCAGGCTGGCAGCCCCCTGCTGAAAGTTTCCTCCTCTGTACTCTCCTGCTGCAGGGGAAGAAACCAGTTGCATCTCTGAGCAGCAGAAGCCCTGCACTGTTGTGTTCAGCAGGAGAGCTGGGATGCAGCCAAGACAGCCTCCTCTGCCTTGTCCCCACTACCAGGAAGACATTGAGTCCACTGTCAGTGATACCTGGGAGGCAGTCCATGTGATCTCTAGTGCACAGCCCAGCCCAGCTGCATGTGACAAAACACTTGAATCCAGCCAAAGATAATCCTTAGCATATAAGCAGCAAAGCCTCAGTGTATGTATGAGCAAGATGTTGTTGTTTCTTGTAGCTGGACGTACTAGCTAGGGTGGCAGAAGGTACCAGGCATTTGGAGGCCCAGATGCCTTTCAGACTGCTCACCTACAGGGTGGCAGCCCACGTGGTCATTGTATGAGGCCCTGGCCCCTGTGCCAGCAGCACCTCAGGGTGATGAAGAACTCAAGACATATTTTTGTTTTCCTTCACTTCCTAGTTTTTAATAATACCATACAAAAAGATTTTAGAAATGGAGAAATATCTGGAAAAAAGGACATAATCCACTTTTAAGACTATGATAATTTTAAGGAAATTATCAAAGATATGGAAGAAAAATTCAATCAATAAGGTGAACTGTCAAAAGTTACCCAATTGGCTGGTGGGGAAATAAGAGCTAGAGCTCGTGGAGAGCCCATAACTGTGGGTGCCTGGCCAGGGCAAGGGTCTCAGGAGGTGAGGTTCAAGCTATGAGGGAGCAGAGCTGGTGAGAGCACTCTGTAGCTAGCAGGAACCCCAGCTAGCATAACAGGACTTGCTTTCTGGAAGGAGGCAGCTGGCCATCATTGGAGAGCATCCCCCTGGGCTCATCACCCTGGTCATCTTCACCTCTATTGGGAGGACCCACGGCTGACCCACCCCAAGGATAACAGAGCATCCCTCTTCACCTCCATGCAGGTCCAGCCCCACATGGCCCACAGAGTCAGCTCCTAGCTCCACTCTTAAAGCATTGATTAAAGGGACAGAGCAGCTGCAAGAAAACACAATTCTGCACAGCACAACATCAGATAGGCAACACAGAGCACCGACAAAAGGCACCAGCTGTGGTTTTAAGACACAATGAGAGGAAGGGGCAACTGAGGTGGTGGCCAGGTTGGGACAGCTCTCAGGGGACATGAGGCTGGAAAGTGCGTGACAGCAAAGGGAGACAGCTGGCTGTGACACTCCCCCATACAAGCTAAAGGGTGCCCATGGCCTTCGAGCAGATGCAGAGAGAAATGCAGCCTCGGTGGCCAGGTGCTGCATGGAGTATGACCTGCCTCGCTCGCTTCCTAGCTCACTTTATCACCAGGAAATCCAATGAGAACTTTTATGAAGACACACACATAATTAATGGGGCTAACTCATTAATTTACAAGCCAACTAATCAATAAGCAAGTTAATCTACTTAGACATCTGAAGAATCACAGTGTATCTCTATTTGCATTGCTATTTAGTCTTGTTCCACGGCATCAGCTTCTCAGTGGCTATTAAGCTGACAGTGTTGGTCACCGCAGAGAAAGCTGATGGATTAATTTCTGCTAACATGATATTCCTCCAGTATACAAATGGCATGTTAATAGCCCACAACCAGATAATGGCATTTTCCATCAGAAGGAAAGAAAATACATTTCTCTCTATTTCTGAATCTCTAATCAATCTTTCTTTTATTCTCTCCATCCATTTAATTTCCTGGCTTGATTTTGTTTGCTGCAAACATAAGGAGAAAACAAGAAACTTAACTTTCTTAAATAATTAATGTTATCGTTCAGAACATAGTAAGGACTAGAGGTCCCCAGGCAGAGAATGGAGGCACAGGAAGGGAGTATTCAGTATCTAGAAGCCTGTTCACTGTCACACAGAGGATGCTAAGCATCTGAGAGATTCCAGGTCAGCCTATCAGAGGTCACAACCCATGAGGGACCCAGGGCTGAGGCGGCAGTGGCTGACTGACTGCCCCTACTTCCTGTCAAGGAGGCCACTTCCACCAACCCAGGTGGCCCTCGCTGTGTGAACAGCCACTCAAGTTGTGAAAGGTTTTCTGTTTTTCATGAGACTCCAGACAGCTGGCAGCTCCAGAGGGTGGAGGTCTCCCTTACGAGCAGCAGAGCCCAATCCAGCCAGCATGAGCGGAAACGAATTTATTATAAAAGTGAAGCAGTAGCTAGCCGCTCCAGGGAGCCCAGAGCAGATGCCACAAACCAGAGTATACACTGGAGAGCTTCTGAACTCCACCAGCACTGTGTCACTGTGCTGCCTTCAGCTACCTGGAGCCCGCAGGGTGCTGGGGGCCTGACTGGCAGAGCACCCTATGCTCTGCTTCCGCTGGCCTCCTGCACCTTCTCTCTCCACCCTCCTCTGCCGGCTAGAGCCTGCATACTGTTCTCCTCCCACTGAGCTCACAGCGAGGTCACCTACAGCACCAGCTGTAGAAGTGTCTGGAAAAAACATGTATTTTATACCTCCTGGGGCCTGGAGGGTGGAGAGGCAGGTTAGCTTTCAGCTTGAGTGCAGCGATGTCTAATATTTCACCAACTGACCAAAACATGAAAAATAAGAGTAACTTTAAAAACATTAAGTCTGAATAGCTGAGAGGAGAGGATTTGGTACTCACACTAAAGCTTTCAGACAGAGCCCTAGACAGCACCAGGCCTGGGGCTGCAGAGGAGGAGCTCTCATGGCCACCCACTCTGCCAGCAGCTTGCCTGCTCGCTGGCCCCTGCCTGCTGTCTCCTGCCCACCCACCCAGCTGTGCACTGTCTCTCCTCTGTGATCCCCTCAGCCAGGCTGCCCTGCCTGGAGCCACTTGACCATTGACTGAAGCTTCCACACACCACGAGCTAACATAAACATGCCCTTCTTTAATGTATGGGTATCAGATATTTTGTCTCAGCAAAGAGAAAGTAACTAAGATAGAAAACTCAATGTTTAGGCCAACTTGGGCTTGATATTCTCAGGAGCCTGGAAAACAGTATATACCTCTCATCATATGCTGGGACACACCAGAATGTTAGGAGTCTATGGCATCATCAGTCCTGTCAGACCCATGTCCATGAGAGTCCATGTGATGTGACCACTTCCCCAAGCCGTCAGCACAACGAGGGCTTTTCTGGATATCACAGGTCAAAACCATAGCAGAATGGTGATACAGTGCAATTGTCAACATTCATTAAATTCCAACTATGCACATTTTATTTTATTCAAAAATATTTCAATAAAGTTAGTTTTAAGTAGCTCAAGGCATCCCACGCTTCAGTCTCTATCTCTGCCACAGTTTCTTTTACACACAAGGAATCCGTGGGTTAAGCTATGGAGACGCCATAATTTTATCTCCTGGGAAGGCAACAGAAACAGGAGAGGAGCCCTACTTGACAGGAGGGGATTTGTAACCCTCATGCAAGAACCTGAAAGACTAAATAAATCTGAAAGGTACAATAGATATTGCAAAAGAGAAAGAAATTGTTCAAAGGGAAGGAACTACTGAGACGGAGAAAGGAGGAAAGAAAGAAAAAAAGGGAAAAAGAAATACCTGTGCATATACACAGGACAGCTTGGACAATTGCTCTGCTGATCTCTGCTGCTCTATTGAAAGGAGCAGTTCATGCTTCATTTTTCTCTCTGTCCTTTCTAATTTTTAACTAATTTTGCATGCTTATATCTCATAATCTGAACAACTAATTTGAAAACAACAATACACAATAAAACAATCATCACTGAATATTTATGATTTTGTTTATTGAAATTCTGTATCATTGCTGACACTCTTATGGCTATTTTTTTTTGTATTCCCTTTAAATGTAAAAAAATTTAAAATTAGAAAATGAAATAAGAAAAGAAAGGAGTGGCTTGTTGGGGCACAATCTTGGAAGGGTCTCTGGTCACTGCCCCCGTCTTTCCTCAGCTCTTGCTCCCCCTGCCTCTTGTTTGCCATGGGGGGAGAGGGTTTTCTCCACCACTCCCCTGCTCCATGATGCTTCTGTTCACTGCAGGTCTTAGAGTGATGGGTCAGGAAACCCAGGACTAAAGCTTCTAGAACCGTG
>PVKA01048618.1:0-13688 GCA_004027165.1 Ctenomys sociabilis
TTCTATGAATGAAAACTGCGTTTTTCTTTCTTGTAGAAAATCATGCAGCTAGTTATTTCTCTACTCTCACTATTTTCCCTTGTCTTTATATATTTTTCTTTTTGAGGTGGGTAGTAGGTGTGTGGTTTATTTCTCTAGACTCTATCTGATATGAAAACAGAAATGTTTAATTTTGCTTTAATGATGTGTACTAATCATTAATCCTGGACCTGATCCAGATCATGTGTTTCCTAAATATTTGAATCTAACAGAAATAGTTAAGGTTGATAACTTTAATTTTATAAAAAACAGTATCATTCTTTTGCAATGTACTTCTTTTCAGGTATCACATGAACATATACAGGTTCAGTTCATCAGTTTCAAAGACCTTTCTTTTCTTTAGGGGACATTTTCTAAACGTGCCCATAACTAAGCCTGGGAGATAGGCAGGAAATGACCTGAATCTGTGGTGATACAGTGCTTACAGAGGGCTAGGAATAATAGACTCCATCCCTTTAACTGCTCATCACCACTATCAGTGGATAGAAATGTGTCATAGGGGAAATATCTAGCCTATTCCAGCTACAACTAAGCTATTATGTTTTGAAAATTCAATCTGGTGCTACAAACCTGCTGCTGATATTTATATGGTGTCCTAAGATATACTTATCTAGAAATTAGCTGTTGTACTGCTTCCTACAGCTTGTGAGGCAAGATTGCAGCAGAGGACAAGTGGAGGACAGTAGCACCAGTATTCTTCTATTTCACAGGTTATTAAAGCAAATGGAGATGGAATTTCAGTATGCATGCTCACTGAGGTGGTTTTAACTGAAAAGGAAATCCTGTATAAAACAGGGCATGGTAAGTTTGTGAATGTGATGCTACAAACACTTCTGTCATAAAATGATATAAGCAGATGTTTTATATTTTCAACTATACATCCTAGTAATTTGTATATATGCTAGGTTTATATTCATCGCTTGGTGCCTACATAGTGTCACACTTCGTATTTTTCCTTAAGTTTATTAGTTGGATGACATTTTTGTTTTGTTTTGTTCTTTTGTTTTTACAGAGTCACTTGTTAATAAAGAAATGTTGATAGAAGTGTCCACAGGGTAAACTAGAGTCTGGCACGTAGTAGGCGCTAATACATCTTGATCAAGTGAAGGAATAATAAATCCAAGCATTCCAAGCAGCACTGCCGCAATAAGACCCATAGTTAGAACTCTCTCAAGAGCACATGCACACTCACCAGCCTCTGGGCGTGTGGCTTAAGCAGCAATGCTGTTCAAATCATGCACCATAGTCTGTAGCACTGTGAAAAGGCCAAACACATTCTTGTATTTATTATTATTCTTATTTTTATTACCCCTTCCTTTGTCTACACCTGTCAAAGATAGGCACTGCATTGTCATTCACCTAATTTAGGTGCCTGCAGTAGACAACACAATCCAACACAGTCCAGCATTCCACAACAATAGGGAGTTATCTGAAGAAATTGTTGACCATAGCCATTTACAGCTCAGCTTAATGTTATGGTTCCACGTTGTACACCTCATTTTTATACTTTTCTGCTGTATGGTTAAGACCTAGATAGAGCAAAACCTATATACCAAAACATGTAGTTTTTGTTTCTGATGAGGTCAGTGAAGTTCCCTCAGGGTTTATCTTATTTTGGTGGACAAATATATTAGAAATGTCAATAGGAGTCAATAGGAATAAAATCATATTCAGAAATTTGCTTGCTAACCCTAGTAGCATTCATGGACCAGGAAAGCCTTTGTATTTGAGTAGGCTTAAATGGACAGTAAGAGTTTCCCTGTATTAATGAACTAGTTATCAGAATGAATTGCACAACCTTAGTAGCTTAAAATAATAGGCAATGGTTATTTCACAGTTTCATGTGTTACAAGTCAGAGAATGACTTAGCTAAGCATATCTCCACAAGGCTGAAAGCATGTGTCATTAGAAACTTGGAGTCTTCCAAAGATACTGTGATCACCTCAGAATCAGCCCCTTGAGATCCAAAAGACAAGTTCCCTTTTCCTCCCTGTCTGTCAGTAGAGGGCTTCACTTAGCACTTAAAACTTACCCACATTCCTAACCATGTTTCCCTTGCACAACATCATAGTATACATCCTAGAGTCCTGTGGAAGAACCTATGCTGTGTCCTCCAAACTGTTTAAACAGAGTTCTTTGAAGAGTCAAAGTTACAGAAGTGCCTTTCCAAACAATTTTCACCTATGACGAACCCAGAGACTGTTATCGTACCAATAGGCTCTGCCCATTTTCAATCTAACTTGACTACAACAAGGAGCTGAAATCCTAAGGACCATTTTAGGACACTTTCAAACATATACCATCTTTACTGCAATATCCCTTAGTATATGATGCTTCCTTCTGGTTGCAGTGTATTCCCATCTCAAGCCCTTTTCAAATATTTGGATTCTATGCATCGAATTTGTATCTAGTGCATGTAGAGGCAGAACTAAGGCATTTGTATTCTCATGCTTCAGTTATGATTCCAGTAAATAGGAGATGACAAACTACTTGAGCATCTCTGCATGTTTTGACATCTGATCCATAAAATTGTGAAACTTAATTGTAAAACACCACTTACAATCTGTATTACCTTGGGAAATTCCTTAATTATTCTAAGCCTCAGTTGCCTTACTTATGAAATGGGGCAAAAATTCACTTAATTTCTAATTGTCCCACGAAAACATTACTATGCATGTAATTACATGTAATGTGTTACATGTAATGCATATACTATTATTAGCATATGTTGGGCAACAAACAGCTTTTCAATTAATGTAGTTATTATTATTTGACTCTGCAGCTGATAAACCTGCAATCTGATGGAGAGTGAAAGGGGAAAGTCAATAGTAGTTTCCTTTTCTATGCTGTATGTTTGTGTCTGTCTTGCCTATCTATAATTATTTTAGGGTTTTGCTCATTGAAAATCATCTTACCTGTCAAATTCTAGACATAGACGTAAAGAGTAGCGTCTCATTTTTGGTCTCTAAACCATGTTCAAGTTAATATCTATCATTTATATAGTATTGCCAGTACCTGGTATTTCAGATGAATCATAGTCAGCAGGTGCTATCAGCAAACTCTGGTTTTATTTCACCATTTATTAAAAAATATGTAAACCTGCTTTCTTCTTCACACCTCAGCTTAGTATGAGGCAGAGATAATTGATGTGGACAATGGAAGAAATTTCCTCCCAACACATTAATTAGTTTTATGTTCATTGTCTCTATCTCTTGGTAAAACTAAATCAGCACTGCCCTGAGATATCAAAAATAATATAATATAATGAAATCATTGAAAAACATTGCATACAAATCAGTATTTTGCAGAAATGTCAGCCAAAAGTTACTTACACTCTGAAAGTCAATTTTCAAACCTCAGCTTAGTATGATATACGTTCTTTTTGGAGGCATTGCATCACAGTTTTATTCCCACTCATGGGTACTCGATGCATATTTATTGACTGACAGGGCTTTTACCACGAATAAAGCCCATATTAAAAAATATTTCAATACCTTTACTCAAGTATACTTTCTTGAATATACCTAATCCAGAAATTTCATCACATGTATTTTAGGAGGTAAACTAGCTTGAGGGGAATAGCACTGTGTGTAAAAACCAGCAATATGAGAGCTAGCTTCTGGTTTTTAGCTTGACTATGTTTTAGCTGCATCAGATTAGGGGAAGTTTTGTAATTGCCAATAGTTTTTAGCCTAGCGATTTATTCTTCTTCTTTTTATGTTTTATGGAACCAGGGTTTGAACTCAGGCCCTTGCACTTGCAAGGGAAGTGCTTATTCTACTGAGACATCTCCCTGGCCCCATTTTCTCCTTCTATGAAATGAGGAAAATGCTTCCTATCCAAGTGACTGAGAAGATAATTGTGAAATGTAAATGACAGCATATCTGTGAAGTGAAGAGGATTGTAACGTTATACACATGCTTCTGCTGGATAAGATAATTGAAGGACACTACAACTGTCATCATAATTCCAAGGACTTTTTCATAAATGTGACAAATGTCACATACCAATTTTCTCCATGAAGCCAAAGTGATAATAAAATCAGTCAAGTTTGTGAAGAGCACATGCAAACTTAAGCTCTTAGTACTCGAACATGTTTGACCCTAAAATCCAGAATTTAATACCACTTAGGAAGGACTGATAAAAGCTTTGAGGCACTCTTCCAAAGAAATTATGGGTGATCTATAATAACCAAATTTGCCTTTTCTTCCTTAGAACACAAGAAGACTATACTATCCGGGACTCTCATTTAATCCTTTGAATTTGGAAGGGGCCATGTGGTAGAATTTTGTGCAATAAAATATATGTGTGGCAGTAACATGAATCCTTTCCCTGGCTCCTAAAATATTCTCCAGAATCTTCCACCCTCTTTCTCTGTACCTCCTCTTCCTCTCTTTGTGACTGCAACTGTTGAACACTTTTACAGAGCCATGAGGTATCACATGGAGATAGACTTGTGATTATGTTGAGAGACAGAGAAATATTTGTTACATTAAGAAACTTGTGTTTTTGATTATTTACCATTCCAGCTAACACTTTTACCCTGATTGATACAAATTATCAAACTTAGCAGTCTGTGCTACATTTTCATTGTGCAGCCTTTGACATAAATGCAGACTGATAATATTTAATAGTGTTTTCCTAATAATAAATATTGAATTTAATTAAAATGTTTAAAAATATAGTTTAGATTCCTTATTAATATCATTAATCAGGCCACAATCCAAGGCTGCAGAAAATTACATATCTCCTAATGTGGACATTTATAGTTATCTTACTTTATCCTTCCTCAAAACATATCAACACACACACATACCCCTCAGTTTGGTTATATAGCTGCGACTAACATGTTGAAGAGAAAAATAAGACTACTTAAAAGTTGTGCAAGAATTACATTCATTGAGATGATGGGATAATTAACCAGTGTCTACTCAATTTGTAAAGAGGACAGTTTCAGCTACAGTGAGGCCATCAACATATTGCTTAATTTCTCTGAGTTTCAGTCACTGATTTTCACCACAAATACATATGAGTGTTAAATGAGACAATGTACATTTGACTGGAATAATATAAATGCACTTATAATGAGAAGAATTTTAATTGTTAATCAATAGTTGCCTTCCTATTACATCATTTATTTTTAGACCCTTGATCAAGACTGGTTTCAATTCAATACGATAAGGCGATACCTCCTATAATGAACCACATGCTTCTCACTGCTATTTATACTAATGATCCTAGAATAAAATACCAAGGCAGGCAAATACATTTTCTGTAAAACAAGGAGAATGCATGTTGCAATGAATGCAGAAAGCAATGAAATCAGAATATATCAATTTCAACTGTAGCATCATCTGTTACTTGCTGAATGGTCTTAAATAAATTATTTTCTTTATATGTTATCACTCCCTCATAAACAAAGTATAAATACTAGCCCCCCCCATCTCATAGGATGGTTGTGAGGATTAAATTGTTTTCATTATATAAATTGCTTAAGTTATTATCTAGTATATATTAAATATATACCACAGCATTTTGATGTTATATTTGGATTGGAATTACTGTTTCCTTCAAATTCTGAACTAAAATAACATCCCATTTTATGAGTTGCAAAACTTGTTACACTTATCATAATGTAAGTAGCTTCTTTTTACTGCACCATTTCACTTTCTGACATGATTCAATACAATTCTTCAAACCATACCATCATTCCACTGACCTCTAAAATGTTTTCTAATAAATTAAGATGCCTTCGCCTTGCAAAAGGAAGCTGAAGAATGACTGCGATACCTTGTTCTATTGCAGTGATTAACACTGACCTGAAGCACATTGCAGGAAAGCACAGTGTTGTCAGTGTTAGCACCTGCTGTCACCTGTGGTGCGTGCAAGTTAAACTCGAAGAAAACATGTGTTGCTGCTGCCTCTCCACCTGGCACACACTGGCTGCCCTTTTTTGTTAGACATGGGCCCTCATAAATATACACTTGTCACTGTATATTCCATGTCAAACAGGCCTGGATAATGACATTTGTAAGTTCTCAGAGCATAGAAAAATTGAACAAGATAGAAATGATTTATATTTTAAGCAAGAGAAATGTAACTAAAGAAAAAAGGAGATATTTGAAAATCTTACACTGCAAAGGAGACACAATTTCCAAGGAAGAAATGCTCATTCTTCACTTAGAATTCCATTTTAAATGGGTAAGTATGGTTGAATGGGTACTGTAAACCCAAAAGTGTTCATATCCTAATTACTGGAATTTATCAGTGTTACTTCACATGAAAAGAAAAGGATTTTATAAATGTGGTAAAGAATCTTGTGCTGAATTATCCAGGTGTGTGCTATCTAATCACATATCCTTATTAGATGGACACAGGAAATTCAGCCAGGGAAGGCAAGTAATGAGGGAGGCAAATATTTAGTTGATGTAGCCACAAGTCAAACAATGCTGACAGTGTCTAGATGCCAGAAAAGATAATACACAGAATCACCTCCATTTTCCTCCAAAGAACCAATCTGTCCTACCATTTCTACCATGTTCTATTTATTTACAATGTTGTTACTTCAAGTCCTAGATGTGTTACTATTTATTACTACAGCAACTGCAAAATTAGTAAAATAGCCAATATCTAATTGATAGGAATGCACTGAAAAGATAAAGGAACACACCTTTTATAGATGCACAGGTGCATCAATAAATCAATTGTATTTAATTTCCATTTCCAACTCTATCCTTATTCTTTGCTAGATCTCTTTGTTCATAATTAATTTATAATGTGTTTTTCAGCTTCAATCTTCCCACTGGACCAAATAACTAAAACATGCAATTTAGAGGAGGAGGGAGATTTTATTTTGTTCTTGGTCTCGGCAGACTCAATCTATAGTTCCTGGGACACAAAGGTAGAGACATCATGATATAGGGGCTGGCAAAGGAAATGTATTTAATTCATAGTGGCTAGGAGAGAACAGTGGAAGAGTGTTTTGGATACTAGCAGAAGTGTGCTTTACCAATCCATAGCTGGATATCAAGCCAAACAATTTGATGATCATAACTAACTGTGACACATAATATCCTCCCAAACTACTTCCTACCAAGGTGTGAAATCACGTCTCTATTTGCAATAACAATGGTCACTATTTCAGCCTCATCTTAATTGTTCAGCAATATTCTATGTAGTTGGGGGTCTTATCCTAAACATTTTCTTTGATTGGGCTATAGGACATTATATTTTCTCATTCCCCCCCTTTCTTCCTTACCGATTTTTTTCATTTTTGTTCAAACTTTACTGCCTCCCCAATAGATTTCCAATGTTGGAGGGCATCAGGGCTCAATCTCTGGTCAGGTTTCCTTTCTATTCATAATAATTCTTGTAAGATCTCATTTGATACAACTTAGTTCATTATATTTTTGTTGAGAAATTTATATTTTGTATCTGTGGCAAGAAAGTTACCCTGAACTTCAGACATATATTACATTGCTGACTCAAAATCTCTACTTGAACGTTGTGATGGATTATATTTCAAAAAAGTGATAAAAGCAATATTGACAGTCTCATATACTTCTATAGAACTTTGTCACTGCTCCATTCAGAAGTCCTGTCTATTGCATTGGAACTTGAAACTGAATAGCCCTTTCTGATTTCCTCCTCAATAGAATGTGATTTGATTGCATTGTGATCAAAGACAATGCATAATTTGCCTTTCTCACTTGAAAGTAATTCATGTTTTAATTTTTATTTTTTTCTTAATATGTGTTCACAGTACCTAATTACATTCGTCATGGGGAATTTTAATGGGTGCACATACTATACCACTGATACTTTTCTTTTCCTCCACTCTCTCCAGCCTGCCTCTATCTCTTGTTTCTCAGTTGCATACCCTTCTGCCAATGCTCAAAAACAAGGTATTGAAAGCTAGAATAAAATCCCAGATATTTTAGCAAATAAAGTGTCACATCATTTCTTCTCACAGTCTTGAGTCACTGCAAATAGCACAGTGAAAATGAGATGAGTCCCATCTACCAAACCCTTACAAGTAGAACACTTGAGTAAAATAAATGTTGCTGCTATTCTAAGCCATGAATGTGAGGAAACACTTTTTATCCAAAAGTAAGTAACAGGAACAAATAGTCTAAGTATTAGATACTTAATTTGTATCAAACTAAATTTCTATTCTGCCTTCTCCTGAACATGATCTTGGCCTTTCATAATTTCCCCCATTGTCTTAGTTACTCTTCTCTTGTTGCTGGGACAAATACCTGATGCCTAAAATGAAGGAAAGAAAGGTTTATTTAGTTCACAATTACTGGAGATTTCAGTCCATACTTGAAGGGCTCTAAGGCAGAGTGACACATGGCAAAGGGCAGCCTTTCATGAGAGTGGAAGCAGCAAAACAGCAAGAGCAAAGGGAAGAATAGTGGCAACTATAACCACAGAAAACACGTCTGTCTCCCTTGCTATCTTCACCAAGCCTGGTGTAGCAGTCAAACCCACAATCCCAGCAACACGTTTTTGTTGTTGTATATAGTACAGGCTCTACAAGGTCTCATTACACAGATAAGACTTGTAGTGATCCTCCTGCTTTCAGTCTCCCAAGAATTGAGATTCTAGGAGCACACCACCACACCCAGTCTCAATCACTGTCTCGGTGTACCCCACTGTCTCAGCATGTCCCTGGCGCACAGAGAAGATAGAAACTCTGGTCTCTGCATTGGCCTAAGCAGGTGCTTTAATCCACTGAGCTATCTGGCCAGCCCTCCAGCAGTATTTACATCCATAATCTCAGCACTGGATCATGAGTTGATCACAAAGTCTAAAGGTTTGCCCCATGACTGCATGAGGCTTTGGGGGACGGGGACAGGCAACTAAACACAAATCATAATAGCCAACTTACACATAGCTCTAACTTTCTAGTTATTCAGATAGAACAAGGTCACACTTGGTGTCTTTGCCTTTTCTACCTTACAAACTAAGCAAAACCAGCCAGCACTCAGTCTGAATACAGATGTACCTTGGTTAATGACCTACCTGTTTAACAACTGTTCAAAGTTACAATCTGTCTTTTTCTATACCGATATGTAGATCTTGTTCATAGAGACTCGATGCCTTTTTAATACAGTGCACAATGTTCATGTGGCACTATTATTTTTGCTGATTGCACTATACAGTACTGTAGTTTTATGTAATGTTAATGCATTATAGGACTGCATGGAAGTATTATACAAATAAAAGCACTCAAGCTGGAGTTTCCTTCAACTATGCCTTTTTTCTGAATATTGTAATGTACATGTTATATATAGTTTCTAATTTAGAAACACATCCATTTAACCACCTAATCACAGAAATGGAACTGGTTCATTAACAGAAGTGTGTCTAACAAATGTTTAGAATCTTTTCACTACCACATATCAGATATCTCAGATTCTTAACTGCTTTCATCTTTGCCCTTTTATTGTCTCTTCTCAACAGCAACAGAATGGAGATTTTAAGAGCTAGTAATAGTACCCTGCTACCCTTCTTTTCAAAATCCTTCTCAAGCATACCACATTGTACTCACACTAAAAGTGTTATTCTTCTTATAACTGAGGCTGTGGGTAATCAGAAATCCTCCCAGTCTCATCTCGTTTCCTAGTTTCATTTCTATGACTCCCTGTTGATCATTTCTGTTCCACAGAGAGGCCTTGCTGATGCTGTTTGACACAGTCAGAACACTTGTTTCTCAGGGCCTTTGAATATACTTTTTTCTCTGCTTGGGTACATTTTTCCTGATGTCAAGCCTCTGTTAATTTACCATAATGATGGTAACAACTACATAGAAAGAACAATTTTGCATTCAAACTCCAGTACACTGTATATACACCTACTTTAATTTTCTCTGGCTCACTTAAAACAAATATATGGTATTTTTATTTATTCTCTTTTATTCACCTCTTCCTTCTCCATTACAATGCAAAGTACTTAGCAAACACTTTTTTGTTATTTGTGAGTACCACCCCAAACACTATATCATCATACTATTTTCCTTGTCTACTATTTTTTAATCACCAAAGGGCAAATCCCTTATTCAATCATAGTTTTAATGGAGTCCTCCCTGACCAACTATTGGCTCACCCTTTGAATGAAGGTGTGCAAGACTCTAAACAATACCAGTTTCATATATGTCTTCCCCAGGACCACTTATCTATTATTACCTGTCAATATTTATTTTAAGTATTTTACCCCACATTATCAAATCCTGTTGGGAAATATTTTGACAAATTCTTTGTCCAGGAAATATCCGAGAACCCCTCTTTCAATTACATAAACATCAGACCTCAATAAGATTCTTTTGATATAAATGGTATCACATAAAGTAACACCAATATACTCGTACAAAGAGAAAGAAAACTATACAATGGCTGCCCAGGAAACTAGTAGGATTATTGTGAATATCAGAGTAATAAGACAGTTAAAATTAATTTAAAAACATCACATGCCATGTAAATGTAAATAGAAGTAATTAACAATAATAACAGTGAACTATGTACATGATTCCTTGTATATTCTAACCAGACAAAGAAGAGTGTGATAAGAAACAAGTGATTTTATTTGTTTTTCAGTGAAATTGATCTTTTAATGTGTCCTGAAATGTCTACGTTTCATCTAACCTAACTAACCTGATGAGAACTCTGCTTGAAACCACAGTTTATTTCATGATTTTTAGAACTGAGATTGCCTGAGGGGTATTGCAGGATGTTAATAGATAGACTTTCTTCATTTGTAATGGAATAAAAAATCTTCTTGATACAAAACTTCAATCATAAACTCTTCAGATGAGAAAAGCCCACTAGAGACAATCCAACCCATTTACCTCACTTTGCAGGAAAACTTCAGATCATGTTATGCCTAAACAAAGAATAATCATATAACTTGGAACACAGAGAAAACATGCCTCATATAATTGTGGTATTAACCTGAATTTTTAGTGATGGAGAAATGTCCTGAAAGTGGTTCACTTAAGGCTTAAATTTCTTCAGAGTTTAGGTCATCTTGCCTATCTTAGAAATTGTCTAACAAAATGATTTAAGATTTATCACTTTCATGAAGTTAACTTTTTGAATTTTCACTCTGAAATTACATTTTCTGGATGAGAATAAGTGTACTGAGTGAGGTTGCCTGGGCTGGTGGATCCTGAATCGACCCAGAGAGCAAGCCCAGCATGGAACACTTCAGCAGAATCCCTGCAAAGAGGCTAGAGGCAAGACCCACCCAGCTGATTCAGGAGCAGAACATCTTGCCAGAGTGACACAAAGGGTTCCCCTGCAAGGTTGAAGCAGGAAGAAGAGGATTACAGCAGCCAGACCCAAGCCACACCCACATGGAGGAGTCTGAACTTAGTAGATCTAGACCTGATGCTAAGGTAAAAACTCTATCTAAGCTCTACACCAAAGGTCAAAAGTTAGTGGTATACAAAATCACAAAGAGAAGGAACAAAAAGCAGTCTCAGGCCCCAAGTCCACCCAGTACAAATGCAGAAGACACTAGCATAGAGGAAATTGGAAATCAAACCCCTGAAATCTCTGAAATAATAGTGTTGGAAGTAAAGAAACAACTGCAGAAATGTATAGAAGAGATCAGATCATAAATAATTTCTGAAGTAAAAAAGCTATAATCAAAGAAGTACTAAGTGCTTCTAAAGATTACACTGATTAAAAAAAAATAGAGCAGAATATAAAAATGATGGAACCCCTGAATAAGGAATACAGGAAAGACATAGAATGCATGAAACAGATTCAAAGTGATATGCAGGAAATTAAAACCTTAATCACAAACTGGCAAATCCATTTGAGTGAAAGTGAAAACAGACTTTCTGACCTTAAAAACACCATTGCAGCTAGTGAAAAAGTAAGCAAAGATCTCTTAAAATAACTACAATGCAGGAAAAAATAATTCAACACCTACAAGATGATACAAAGATGAACAATGTGAAACTAATAGGAATCAATGAGAAGGAAGGAGTCAATACAAATGATATAAAAAGAATGTGGACAAATGTAATAACAGGAAACTTCCCAAATATGGGGCAAAAATCTGACATTCAATAACTGAAGCATATGGAACTCCAAATAACATCAACCCAATTAAAACCACTCCCAGACTTATAATAATCAAGATCCTAGAAACTCAGCACAGGAACAGTATACTAAAAGCCGCTAAAGAAAAGAAACAAATCACATTTAAAGGAAAATCCATCCGAATAACAGCCGATTTCTCATCACAAACTATCAAAGTCAAGGAGAACATGAAGCAAAATACTTCAAGTCTTTCCAGAAAACAAATTCCAACCCAGACTGATATATCCTGCAAAACTCTATTTCAAGCATAATGGAGAAGTAAAATACTTCTATGACAAAGAACAACTAAAGAATTTCATGGTGACAAAGCCAAGCCTACACAGACTACTAAATCATGTCCCAGAGAGGGAGCAAAATTATCACAACCCATGAATGAGAATAGAAAGAACACACCAAATAGGCTAAACAATTAAACACAGGAGAATAAGAGGTGTACAATAGGAGTCTTTCAGTTATCCTTTTGTGTACAGCAGAAAAAATATTTCCATCAGCATGCTCTAGAAATGGACTTCTCTTGCACCCTATGGATTATGATTCCATATGGGTCTACAAGGTGGATTTCAAGGAAATAGCTGTAGCTCAGTCCCACCAGTGACACCTGGCCACCAGTAAGTGTCATGGTCATTAATCACATCCACAACACATTAGAACTTTGTGCAATATCCTATCCCCAAACTGTCAGAAGTGATGGTCATTTATTTGTCATTCCAGTATTTATCTTATGTTTTATTCTTAATACTTCTTTACTGTCATGAAAACTTTTCTTAGTTTAATTGCTTTGAAACATTTAATTTTTAATTAATTAGTATTTAATTTCTTGAATGTTTCTTAATCTTAATTTTTATTTTAAGATTTATATCTTTGAACTGTAATTTATCTAAAAGACATCATATGATATCTTCTCCTAGTATTAGAAACTTTAAAAGGTATATTTCCATTTGCTGTTGACTTTATATTACTTCTTCCCTGTCCTTTATACACACATACACACACATATACATGAAAAAAATACCTGTATATCCCAACACAAGACTGTTACTGTTTCATAGAAATCTTCAATGATCTTTTAAATAAGAGTTCATCTAATATATTTTGTACAGTCCTGCATAACTATCACTTTGAGAGCACTTTATTGTTCATCCAGGAGCATACTGCAACTTCTTTTACCTTTTGATTTATGTCTTTGTTATTTCCTATATGCTACATCTGGAGGCATTAAAATATTTCAACTTTGTACAACTAGAAAATATTTTACTTTTAGTTTTCAAAGTATGTTTGCTAATTATAAAACTCAAAGAGGGTAGATCTTTTATTTTTTTTCAGTCCTTTAATTATTCTAGCTTCTTGCACACTTGGTCCTTTTATTCCTTTCTAATGTGGAATAAAATGCTATTTAATTTTGTTCTTCCACAGCTAATATTTTTATGTACATGCATTTTTTCATTATAATAAGTTTTGGACAATTACATTTTTGTGTATCTTGGTATGATTTTATTCAAATTTCTTGTGCAAAAGTTTCATTTGTCTAGGAAATAT
>PVKA01048619.1:0-13687 GCA_004027165.1 Ctenomys sociabilis
TTCTTTCTTTTTTTTTTTTTTTTTTTTTTTTTTTTTTTGCGGAACCGGGGATTGACTCAGGCCCTTGTGCCTGCCAGGGAAGCGCTTATTCCACTGAGCCATCTCCCCGGCCCAGTTTTGTTTTCTTGAGAGAGGATCTTGATGTGTATCCCAGGCTAGCCTTGAACTTGAAGCGATCTTCTTACCTCAGCCTCCTAAGTGCTGGGGCACAGGGGTACACCACCTTTGGTTTCCTATCCTGTCCTTCCCTTTCTTTGCTCTTTGGGGTTCAGTCCCAAGCAGCCTTCGGATCTCAGTTCTTGAGGCGCTCCCTTTCCAGGTGCCTCTCCTGGCCACTATGATGGCCGCACAGGTGCCATGGCTCACTGCACTGTGGTCTGCGTATGTCTAGAAACAAATCCGGCGCACCGCCGTGCACCTGCACGCCTTTCCTAGGTTCCAGGCCCTAGACAAGAAGTCCGAGAGCTGGGGGCAGGCGATTTTGCTTGCAGCTGTGCTCCTCGCATCAGCCAGACATCCAGCTCCGAGTGGGCCCTGACACTTGCCCGGCAGCGCCGTTCCGAACAGGAACCGACTCCAGGGCGCCCCCTGGTGACGAACTGATGGTGGCAGGAAGCAATCAACTGCCTTTGGGTACAGTCACCCTGTGCTCCCTGGCTACCAGAAGTGCCACAGTCCAGCTGATCTTTTAAAAACCAGGGAATAAAAAAAAAAAAAAAAAAACCTATCTTAAATAATTGAAAGGAGTCAGGTACAGCAGCGTGTGCTGGCCATCTCAGCACACTTGGAGGCTGAGGCAGGAGGGCTATACACTTGATTTCCACCTAGATAAGTGGATCCTGTCTCAAGATAAAAAAAAAAAAAAAAAAAGAAGGGCCAAGGATGCAGCTCAGTGTGGACGACCAGCATTCAATCCTCAGTACTCCAAAAATGCAACTCTAAACAACAACAAAACAAATCTGGCCTCCACCTTTGCCTTCTTCATGCTCTCTCATTTCTTCCCTCCTGCTGGGCAGCTCAGCCTGATGGTTTGCACTGCCTTATGGGAAATTACCCAGCATCTCTCGGCCTATGCCGGTCGGCAGCCTAGGCCTATCGGGCCATTTGAAAGCTCATCTCAGTACAAGTTATGTTACTGTCATTTTTGAGGCAGGGTCTCAAAAGCCAGTTCAGGCTGTCTTTGAACACAATACAGCCCAGAATGGCTTGGAACTCCAGTTGACCCTCTTGCCTCGGCCTCTTGAGTGCTGGGATTACAGGTGTGTGCCACACGTTGGGGTCATCTGATGTCTTGATGGAAGCCAACTTTGAGGGGTGAGGTGTGGTCTTCCACCAGAGAGTGGTGGGCAGGACGGACCTGCAGGGGCTCAGGTAAGCTTGGCTCCATGGGGACATTCAGGACCCTCCCCTGGCCTGGCCTTTCACATCATTGTCCCCGTTTAGCTGCAGTGCCAGGGGCCAGGGCTAGGTCCCCCACCAACTCCAAGAGAAGCAGATGAGGCTCGGCGGGGTGCACCTCCTGCTCGAGGGGTGCTCCGACCCGCTGGCTGCAGATGTGGCTGCCGCGCGCCACACTGGTGAGAACCGAAAGGAGTGAAATCAGCTCTCTGGCCAGCGTAACAAAAGAGCAGGCTGAGATGTGCTGAGGAGGAGAGCGAGAGCCTGGAGCTCGGGCCTAAGGGCCAGGTCCACGAGCTGAGTCTTGTCCACGTGACCTCCCCAGTCTGGATCCCCCTGCAGCCCGGCGGGGCTGCAGGCTGCAGGGCCGCAAGGTTTTAAATGCATGAATGGAAAATTTCTCTCCTTCTCTCTCCCTCCCAGCCCCCACGCACGGCTTTCGCCCAGTCTGAACACCACGAGGTCTTTTAAAATAATTTCTACTTTGATGAATTGCTGGGGAGTCCACAATCGCTCATAATCAAAGGGAGAAGAATGCAAATGAGATCCGGCCGAGAACTATCACCACCAAACGTTTATTTCACTGTGCAGTGCCAAAAAGAATTAAAACAACATTAAACTCACAGCAATCATGTTTAAGCCCTCGTTTTCAAGTGCCAAATTGCACCACTCTGGATCATACAGATGTTCGTTAATTATGCTAATTTTTATTAAACCATTAAAATGGAGAGCCCTGGCTCAGCCACACAGACCCCAGCTCTGAATGAACCCTGTTCTTGTCTAGCGGTGATAATTTACTGCGTTTTTATTAAGTTGCTGATTCTTGGATTTCAGTTCATGGATGACAGGGAGAACTGAATTTCTGGGATCAATATTTTCAATAAAGCTTGACTTCTTTTTGCCCAGATGTTTGGGAAAACTGGAAAAAATACCAAGACTATCCCGGATGACCTGAAACCCACAGTTCAGATGTTTTTCTATCATGGAAGTGCAGGCTATGAGGAGCAACATCCAGGCCTCTCAATTATACGCAGTCCCTGCTCCTGAACTCTCAAGATTTTAATGATACAGAATTGTTACCTGAAGATGCTTTTGCTAAGAATCCAAAAACATTATTTTTTACTTTTTGATTTTTATGGAGACAGGGTATCACTACGTAGTTCATGCTGACCTTAGCTCATTGTGTAGCCTGGGGTGGCCTCAAACTTGTGGCAATCCTCCTGCCTCAGCCTTCCCAGTGCTGGGGTTAAAAAATTATTTATTAAAAAAACAAAGAGCAACATGGGGCTGGGGAGATGGCTCAGTAGATTAAGTGCTTGCATGGCAAGCACAAGGGCCTGAGTTCAATCCCCAGCTCCACACACACAAAAAAATCCTTCATACCAGTGCTTGCTTCTTGCCACAGAGCCCCCTGAAGGAAGTGTGTGCTCTCACCATAAATATTTCTAGGTTTGATTAAACATCTTTTCCCGCATGGAGCTTGCTCTACCTTTCCTGACAAAGAAATCTTAAAAAATGAAAGTCAGGTATTTGGAGTCCACTACGGGACGGCAGAATTCGTTGTCCTGGAGGAGGGGAACCTGAAATAGATGCGGGGCTCCCCATCAGCCACCATGTGTTTATGGGTGGCTGCACACAGCTGGAAAAAAGGATTTATGCCACTAATCTCCATCAACATGGAAAAAAAAATCCTGCCAAACCTGCCATAAAAAGAACAGCAAATTCTATAAACAAAAAGCAGTATGGCCACCGACCACGGGCATGCCACGCAGCGTGACTCAGCCTCCAGTGGTTTCCTATTGCTGTTTATGGTTTTGAGATGGTCGCGGACCTCCTCAGTCTCCTCCTGTCACAGGACCCAGCGCCCCTGTGTGGCACTGAAGTACCCTGTCAATAGGTGTCAGGGGATGCAAAGGGGAAACCAGCAGGCGCCCATCATAAGCCTTAAAAGAAATTAAATACCCCCACTCTGTGATTGCTACATTTTAATTTCTCTCCTCCCTGCTGGTCCTATTTGTGGAAGCTCTTCCGAGCCTCCCCTGGAGGAGTGCAGACCCATCCTGGAATGACCATCCTGTCTTGGGATGAGAATTCAATTTCCAGCCTCAGTGACTCCTAGGCTATTTCAACAAAAGGAAGTTACCATACAAGAAGGCAGGGATCTCTGGCCTGAGTGTGCACCCAGGCCTGGCTGGGCTCCAGCACCCCCCCCAACAGGCCTAGCAGGTGGTGGGGTCTCCTCCCTGGGGGAGAGACCACACTCTTTCCTCCTATTCTTATGGGGTTGATGAAGCAGTTGCAGATTCCAAACAGTATTTCAGGGAGGAAATACAATGTCTTTATGAACAAATCTGTACTTTGCCCCAATGTGGGTACCTGTTACCCCTTTATTAAGAAAGCACAGTGAGGTGTCCACATCTTTGTGTAATTCCAAGTCCTTTAACTTATTTTCAATTTATTTACTGTTTTAGACAGGGTCTCTGCAGTTCAGCCTGGTCTTGAGTTCACTTTGTAGCCCAGGCTGGTCTCAAACTCACAGCAATCCTCTTGCTTCAGCCTCCCCAATTCTCTTTTCTTCCTTCCTTCCTTCCTTCCTTCCTTCCTTCCTTCCTTCCTTCCTTCCTTCCTTTTGTTCTTTCGTTCTTTCTTTCTCTCTTTCCATGTATTTGGTACAGGCTCTCACTACACAGCTTGGACTCATAGTGATCCTCCTGTTTCAGCCTCCTCAGCCCTGGGATCACAGGCATGCTCCACCACAACCAGTCTCAGTGACCTGCTCAGCATCCTCAGGGGCATGTCTGGCATGGCATGTAGTGCCAGGGATGGAACCCCAGTCCCTGAGCTTGCCTAGGCAGGCGCTTAGTCTATTGAGCTATCTCTCTGCTCCAGCCCTAGCCTCTTTTTTTTTTTTTTTTTTTTAATGTCTTGCTATATAGCTAGGTTGGCCTCAAACTCCTGGCAGTACTCCTGCCTCAGCTTCCTGAGTGCTAGAATCATAGGTGTGCAGCACACCCCATCCCCCAGGCTGGGTTCCTCAGCTTGAGCCCTGCACTACTGGGTGTTCCCTCTGAGCTAGCACAACATTGGTGAAGTACTGCCCTCAATATCTGTGACTTAATCACATGGCACCTTCTCTTAGGTGTCCCTTCAGACCTTCACGGGACAAGAGCATGATGCCTAGGTCCCCTGAGAACCTTCCTATAAGACTCCTTCTATTTTACACTGACCTGGTCCCCAAGCCTCCACAGAACAAGATTCCCCCAAAACATCTACTTTTCTGTCAGCCATCGAAGGTCATGGCATCCGCATTGTAAACAAGAGAATCCCTCTTCCAGAGGACAATCCATCAGCCTGGAACTGAAGAGATCAATACACACTTGATAGATGCATGGGATCCGCCAATCAATCACGTAAGTATTGGTTTATGATTGCCCATTTCTCTTATTGGTGTTTGCGCGTCGCTCAGTATCATTAGCACAGAAGGGACACTGGAGCTCCCAGGGCAACTGTTTTGTTTTGGTTTTGTCTTTTTGAGACAGGGTCTCCCTATGCAGTCCAGCCTGGCCTTGAGCTCACTACAGAGCCCAGGCTGGCCTTGACTGCACAGCAATCCTCCTGCCTCAGCCTCCCAAGTGTTGGGATTACAGGTGTGTGCCACCACGGCTGGCCCAGTGAACTGTAACCTCTACTTTGGATTGGCTTACAAATTCTCCCATCTCAAATCCAGCTTGGGAAATTTGTTTTCTTGGGATATCAGATATCATAAGCCAGTGAGTAAACCAAGTTCTAAGTCAGCTACCCTTGTGACTTTTGGGAAAATCAGACTGGGGAGAGGAATGCTTGTTCTACTGAGGACCAATAGGTCCCATTTTCCAAAGTTTTTCCTGGTGAGAGATGGAAGGCCCGGCCAGGTGGCGGCACTGGGAGGCCTGGAGCTCAAGCTGGTTTGTAACCCAGGCAGGCTCTCCCGGCTGTTTTATTCTGGGTTTTAAGTTCTTGGCAATCATTTTCTCCTTTTCCATTATTCAGAGTTTTGGTCTATAAATCATAATAAAAATGAATCATTAAATTGGCCTCAATTGAGCCAGTTTTATTTATTGTTACGTTTCAGGGAACTTACTAACCTGAAGATTGATGGGCCTGGATGTGCGGGAAGGATGAGCGAGTGGAAGAAAGGAAGACAGGGAGGATGGGGTGGTCACAGCTGTGCCTTCTGGGAGCAACGTGCCGCCCGCACAGAGGGCAGCGGAGGGCGCGTGCGGGCCTCGGGCGGGTGCGAAGCTCAGGTCCTGCCAGGGGGTGAGCGTACAGAGCCCGTGCACACCCAGGACGCAGCTGTGCGTCGGGACGGGCGTGCAAGTGGACGTGGAATCGGCAAGGCCAGAGAGAAGGGGGCAGGAGTGCAAGCGAGCCGAGACAGAAAGCAGCCTCGGCCCAACGTTCCCTGAGAGGAGAGGGGAGAGAGGGAAGGTAAAGCCTGCAGGTGGGAGGGAGGCCGGTGCCAAGCGCAGGCTGCCGGGAACGCGGAGGCGCCCACTCCGCGGCGGCGGATGCAGCTCCCGTATTAACATGTATTCCACAGCACGCCCGCCCGCCCGCCGTCGCAGCCCCTGCGCACTCTGTTTTGCTCTGACCGCAGCACCAGCCTCAGGCGCCACAACACAATTTGGAAACAATGTGACGGAAATGTTTAATCTGCTCGGCCCATCTGTGCTGCGTATTTCTCCAGATCTCCCTGAGAGAGGCGCCTTGAATCTCCACACTGCCTTTAATATTCTCCTAAATCACCTCCCCACCGCACTTCAAGGGCCATTGCTACAATATCACAGGTTCATCGAGAGTGTCAAGCGGAGGGGGCCGACGAGGCGCAGGCCGGGAGATTTTTTATTTTAAAATAATTTCCAGAGATCATATTTTTCTCCCCCCATTCCACTTCATTAAAAAGAAAGAAAGAAAAAAAAAAAAAAAAAAAGAACAAGAAGGAGAAGAAAAGTTCTACTGTTGCCTTAAGGTTTTTGAGATTGTTTTGGTACCAAACAATAACTCTACTAGTAGAGGGTAGAGTTATTCTCCAAAGAATGATTTTTATTAATCTCGATTCTCTCAATTGGACATAAGAGGGGCAAACAGTCTCTCGCTCTCTCTCTCTCTGGGCCTCTCTTTCAGGCCCAGGGGTTCGGGTCCGGGTTAGTCCCGTCCCTGCTGGTCTGCACAAAGCCATACCCTGTTCAGCACAACTCTACATTCAGTGTCTGTTTACAGGCCCCACCCGGGATAGGATGCCGTTTATATCTTGCACCGTAGCTCAAAACTTCTGATTTTCCCCTTGTAAGTACAGACTGTGGGCGTCCGACTTCTGCTGCCTTTGCTGGCCGACCGGGCTCTCTGGGGTTGGCTGGGATGTGCAAGTTGGAGTGGGTTTTGGAGACAGAAGGGACAACAAGTCACTACGTTCCAGACCCTGCGCGAATGGAAGAAGCGTTGCACATCACCAAGAAAATTAGGATTCCTTTTGCTCTGTGAATTAAATAAATGAATAATTTAATCCTCAAGATTGTGCTGGCGAGGGAGCGGCGGCGGCCGACAGCCAGCCGGTGTTACATCATCTGCACGCACAGGCGTTTCCATGACAACCGCTTATAGCTTCATTTCCTGGATCCCTCTAGGGGGTGTCACAGCCAGATCCACCTGCTTTTCACCCTACCCTCGGTGGGGTCATGGTAAGGTCGCCAGAATAAATGAACGCGGGTGCTAATGATCTGTTTACTGCTGTTTATGCTCCGAGTGTCAGGGGCAGGCACATTTAGAGAGCTCATTATGGTTGCAATTAGAATGCACCATCGCTAGATATTTAACTCCTTTTTCTTTTAAATTAGCATTTTAATAACATTCTTTGAGCAGAGAAACAAAATGACCATTTTTCACGGACAAACTTCTAGCTGTAGGTGCAACTTTAATGGCAAAGTTGTGAAGGGGGAAGAAGCAACGGGCGGGCGGGGGCCAGGCCGTTTTTACCACTTTCACCCTCCTCCTTACCAAAAGGATATTTTTATTTGCTTTCTAGCACACTCAATTTCCTAAATTTGTTTTGAATCCAATTATTTGGGGTGGTTTAAAGTACCGCGCTCTTGTTGGACGGAAATTAGCAGCGATTGAAATTAACTTTTTATGTGACCTGTGAAGGGATTAAAATAATTACAAGTATGAGGGAGAATGCTCTCTCCCAAAGACCCCAGCTGTAGGCTTGGGGTGCGGTCTGATGATATCATTATGAGTATCTTTAGGGTATCTCTGCAAAGGCTTTTTTTTCCTGTACAGAGGTGATTGCAGTGACTTCTGTTTTATAATTCTGAGGATTATCTATGGAGATTAGGTGACGATGAAAAATTACCACAGCAGGATAAATAAGCATCAGAGAGAAAACAAGAATGTGGTATCACGGACCAACTAAAAATGGTCAGACCTGGGCATATCCAAAGCAGAAAAGTTGGAACAGGAAAGACAGAAGCCAGGGCCCACCGGGCTGGAATATGGCAGTGCTTTTTAGGGGGCAAGCCACGCCTTTTGCCTTTGCCGGAGCATGGCTGCTCCGTTTGTATACAGTGAAAAGTAACAATTTGAATGTTTCGATTATCTCTCCCCGGTCTGTTCCATTTTCATTGTTCATTTCCTCTAAATCCGGACCTTGCTGAACATAATTCTGCAGACAAGGAGGTAGATGGGACAGGCGATGGGCATGAGGACACGGATATAGGGCAGGGATGTGGGAGCTAGGTGCTGCGCAGGCGAGGGAAGGGCCAGCGAGCCTGTGTGCGGGCAGCCACGAAGTCCGGTGGGCAGGCGAGCGGTCGATTGTGGGAGCTCTAATGGTATTCACAGATGGAAAAGAGTGCCGGGGGAAAACGGGGGGACAGGCCCAGACAGCCTGGAGAAGGTTTGCTTCTCCCTGTCCTGGAACCCATGGCGAAGTTCTGCCCGAAAACCCTTCCCAAGACCACAGAGGTCAGCAGTTGGAAGACAAGAGTTAGTAAGAGAGATATTTACCCACAGCAAACAATCCCCCCTCCCTACTCCCCATGACAGAAAGAAGAAAAAAGAAAATTAAAAAACACTATGTGTTGGGGGGGGTTTGGGGTGAATAGAAAGGAGTTTTTCTCAAAATTCAAGTTTCAAATGTTCATCCTTTTGCACTTTGAATCTGCCATTTCATAAATAAAATACGGATGCCTAGACTATAATTTGGTGACAGCTACCCCAGGACATATCTAGATGCACTTCTCTTATTTTAATTAAATACTGCATTATGGTTTGTGACTACATAGCTACAGCGTAAATGAATTCAGAATTAAAGTGTTACTTAGGCATCCAGTAATTTTTGTTTCATTCCTTAGTTTTACAAAGCAAATAGCTATAAAATCAAGATGTTTGTTCATTTACAGATGGGGTAGGATTGTCGCTTTTTTTTTTTTTTTTCCTTCCTTTCTTGTACCCTTAATCTTCAAGCTCAGAAAGAGGAGTTCAGAACGTGGCTTGAACACGCTCAGCGCAGAAGCAGCCTCACAAGGGAGAAAGAACTCGCCCACCCCCTCGATAGCGTGCGAGGCGCTGAATATTAATTGCTGGGATTATGCTTATCTTTCCAGCCGGCTCCTCCTTTTAATAGTCACTCTGATGGGCTGCGTTTCTGCAGTGCCGCGACAGCCTCCTATTTTATTTGAACAGTTAGAAACCCACTAGATTTTATCTTATTGAACAAGAAGTGTAAAGTTTAGAAGGTTCCATGGATGTTTTTAGTACCTGAAACTGTTTCCAATACACAGTCTAAGTAGGAACGGAGGAATCACCCAAGCTCTTTGCTAAAAAGATACACCTTTCTGCCCTAAAAAGAAAATAGAATAATCCCATACTTTCCCAGTTTAGCCATATTAATGTGTCCTTCATGAAAGCGAAGATACCAACGGATCTAGTCAATTGATTTCCTTAAATGTCACTTCAGTAGAAAAATCTTGAGACCAAGTTCAGAATCTTCTCATGCACCAGGCAGATTTTTCCCTTAATAGTAAGATGATAGAGTAAAAGTATTTTTGTTCAAATCTGAGGACTTAATTGTACTGTGTGTCATCAAGAGGAAATTTTTAAACGGTCAATTTTCCGAAAGCCTTGGCTATTCTTTCTAGGCTGAGCAGCAAGAGGGGCTTTTTATTAGCCTTAAATACCCCACATTTGTGAACATCTACAAATTCCAGCTTCCTGTGCTTCACTCCAGCAACAAATCCTGCAACCTGCATAGAAAATATTGACACGCATGTTACGGTGCGGCCGGAACTTGCTTCTGTGTTTTGTGACTCTGGATGGAGGGCTGCGTCCATATAATATCAAGAAACTGAGGAAGAAGTAAAAGAGAGAAAAAAGAAAAAAACAAAAACAAAAAGCGAACTCTGGCAGAGGAGCTCCCAGGGAAGGCTGAGTCCCTTCTGAGAAAATAATTACACAGAAACAAAGCTTTTGTGATTCCTTTTAAATAGGGCATCTCACCAAAATGTCACCCAGCCTCTTTGGCAGATTAGTGAGGAGTTTATTACTAAATCTCTGTCTAATAAACGTGCGGCTGACTCTGGGAAGCCGCTTGTTATAATACTGTCGGCGGGGAACAGGGAATGTCACCGTTAAAGACACAAATTTTCCCTGTAATATATTCCAATGGAAACCTCTGAATCCAATACTACATGGGCATATCTAATAAATTCACAATATTTCAGTCCCAACAGCCTTCACCAGTTAGTTTTAAAGATTTATGTGGTAAAAAATTACTCCATGATGAATATGGTTTATTCTGTACAGTATGGAGGTATAAGGAATTAAACTACCATCTTTAAGAGTGAATTTATTATTACCTCTGTCAAAAGACGAAGGCTTTAACAGCATTTGTTATAAATTCACTGCAAAATAAATGGCTGGATTTTTTTTTTTTTTTTTAACACTGGAGTTTTGAAACCACTAGGCAATTCTGAGAATGAACCTAGCCCTGTTTGGGCCTCATAGTTCATTATCTGGCGTGTGTGTGTGTGTGTGTGTGTGTGTGTGTGTGTGTGTGTGTGTGAAGTGGAAGCTCCTGTCTAGGACAACAGTTTAGGAATAAGAAGGTGAAAGAGGAAAACGCCACTTGTATCCCCCCTTTAAAAAAATGGCTTTTTCTCACAAATGGCCAGGGGCTGCGGGCCAGGGCCTCATTAGCGGGCTTCCACACCCACTGGTGCACACACATAAACACCCTCTCCCTTTTGTCCTCTCTTGGAGTGGGTGTCCCCTCATTTATAAAAATTACCTGGAAGGAATGAGGCTGCCAGGGTTTGTTCTAGACGATTGGTTCCTGTCTGGGGCAGAGGAATGGACTCGACTGAATTTGACCGGTGTGTGACCGTTGCCTTCTGCCTGACCCCAGATCCCATCCCCATCCTCCTGCCTCGATGGCCTCCCGCGGGGGTTATTAATGAGAGAGGACACCCCACCCGGGCTTCTCCGACATTGAGCCTGCTTGTTAACATGAAATGGGGTGGTGGGGACAGCATGCGGGGCCCGTCATAAATAAGAACAGATATTTTCCGATTGTGTCCTAGTGCCTGCCTTTCGGGTAGGTCAGGGGTGAGTAATGGGGCTCGGACAGGCATCGATCAGGCTCTGCGCCCTGTTTGGGCAGTGCGAGCCTCAGGCCTGAGCTCTCCCACTCCCTACCCCCAAGCTGCCTCCCAGGAAGCCGCCCATCCCCCACAAGGCCGGCCCAGGGACAGTGCCTGAGCCAGTCCTGAATGGACACTAGATGTCACCAAACACCTCCTTTCCCTCAGAGCCCTGGCATTTTAAAAAAAAAAAGAAAGAAAGAAAAAGAAAGGCAACTTTCACAGAATGCAACGGGAGGAATTAACTTCTCCATGTTGATGAGGGCTGTTGTCACTGTCAGCAAAGCCCTTCAGAGGAGGAGGTCCTGCGGCCTTCGGATCATTTTTTAGGCCACACAAAGCTCTTCAGGGGAGGATGGGCTCAGGAGGGGGAGGCCTGTGTGATTCAGCAGTCCTTCTATATGGTAGGTGGAGGAAAGTGGGTTTAAGAAATCTGTCTGGACAGACCCGGCATCACACTGACTGGGTTTGTGGGGCCTGGATGGGCCCCACTGCTTCTGTAGAGTTAAAGACTGGGTTGGGGTCAGCGTCCGGTCCTGGCTTAAACAGCTCCAGCCCAGGTGACAAAGCGGGTCCAGCTCTGGCCCTCTGAGGCCCAAGGCCACCTGATGGCACTGTGGGTCCTGTGAAACCTATGTCCAAGAAGTGCCTGGTCTGCACTGGCAGAGGACAGACTTGCAGCTTATCGCTTGGTTTCCATGGAGATGAAGCACCGGGCAACGTCTTAGGTACCAAATATATGTCTGGGAGATGGAGCCTCCTGCCTCAGTTTACTTTAAACACAGCCAAGGCCCCCATTTCCTTTCTAGTCAGTGGAGAAAGCTTTTCTTCCTCTCTTGAATTTGCCTTTATCTGCTGGACAGCTAATATTAGCACCATAAATTACATCTGCAAGTGGGGGCTTCCAGAAGTGGCTTCCAGAGCCAGTAAGGAGTTATTTCAAAGAATGGCAAGCGCACTTTCATTGTGGTTATTATTAATATTCTGAGACAGGGTCTTCCTATGTAATGCAAGCTGGCCGAGAACTCACAGTAACCCTCCTGTCTCAGCTTCCTGAGTGCTGGGATTACTGGTGTATGCCACCATGGCCAGCTGCGCCTTTACTATTTATTTAGCAGGGCCTTGCTATGCAGCTCAGGCCAGCCTTGCGCTCACTTTTGTAGCTCCCAGGCTGGTCTCAAACTTGCAGTGACCCTTCTATTTCAGCCTGCCGAAGGCTGGGATCACAGGTGTGCACCACCACGCCTTGATCTGTGCATTTTTACTGCTTAGAAGAAATGCTCCCTAGGAAGCCGGAGGGGGAGCTCTGTGAAAAGCCAGGTCTTGCGATCAATCTTGTCCACCTAGGGGCATCTTCTGTCTCTTCCTGCCCCGTAATCCCAGGGTGCCGGTCCATGCTGGGGTCCTGTGATCAAAGGAACTGACTCAGCCCAGTGAGTGGTCCAGAGCCCACCCTGCCCTGCCCTGCCCGATGTACAGGCTGCATGGATTTTCCAAGTACACCTGTTGTTGAACTCCGGCCAAATACCAGTGGCCACTTGCCCCCCAGTTGCCCTCCCCTGCTGTTGATGTTTGGGATGTCAGACAGGACCAAGCGGCAGCCGGCGTGTATTTCGGGAGGCAGCAGATGGATTTTTATATTAGCTCCTATTTCATGTTCAGGCAGAGCGACCGCCCCACTAAACCTGCAGCCTCTGTGCTGCCGAGTTTGCTTCCATGAGATTAATTCTGGGAAATTAATTGGGACAAGATTGAAAAGGAAATTAAAATGCAGCTGAATGCACAGGCTCTCGAACACCTTTCTCCTGTTTCATGCCAACCTGGATGCCACGGTGGTCGCCGACATTGTAGGAAGTCATTTACAGGACGCGGACCCTCAGGAGCCATTGGTTACGTCTGAGGAGCCCTGCGCCAGCACAACAATCTGGAGCCACTGAAGGGCGCTAAACAGCCCCCTGTGGCCTTAGCTTTGTCCCCGCTCCGCTGCCGGCAGGAAGGCAGACTGGGGCCCGACCAGAAAGCTACTCAGAAGTATCTGGGCCCACAGGAAGGTCCTCTGGGTGCCAGCTCTGCTCCCTTATTATTATCTCCCTTTCAGGTATCTAAAGACTCCAATCAGAAGTTGGTGAAGGACACAGGCAGGGAGCTGCACGGGGTCTGGAATGGGGTGACCCTGGCCTGCCAGCAGGGGCCCTGCTCACGGTACTCTCGGTTACAGTTGTACAGGTCATGGTCTCTTTGGAGTCCCTTAGACACTGGACATCCAGGCAAGACATGATTGCTGGTTGTGGTGGTGCATACCTGTTACCCCAGCATGCAGGAGGCTGAGGCAGAAAGGCTGCCAAGGTTTTGAGCCCAGCCTGAGATCCGGACCAAGTTCAAGGCCAGCTTTGACTACAAAGTGAGACTCGGGCCGGGTGTGGTGGCGCGTGCCTGTGGTCCCGGCACTTGGGAGGCTGAGTGAGGCAGGAGGATTGTTGTGAGTTCGAGACCAGCCTGAGGTACAAAGTGAGCTTAAGGCCAGCCTGAGCTGCATAGTGAGACCCTGTCTCAAAAAGACAAAAAAAAAAAAAAAAAAAAAAAAAAAAAAAAAAAAAAAAAAAAAAAAAAAA
>PVKA01048620.1:0-13685 GCA_004027165.1 Ctenomys sociabilis
TTTTTTTTTTTTTTTTTTTTTTTTTTTTTTTTTTTTTTTTTTTTTTTTTTTTTTTTTTTTTTTTTTTTTTTTTTTTTTTTTTTTTGTCTTTTTGAGACAGGGTCTCACTATGCAGTTCAGGCTGGCCTTAAGCTCACTTTGTAGCTCAGGCTGGTCTCGAACTCACAGCAATCCTCCTGCCTCAGCCTCCCGAGTGCTGAGATTACAGGCATATGCCACCATGCCCGGCTATCCAATGAGCCTTGTCTTCTTTCAACCACAGTATCAGCACAGGCCTGTTCTGGGTTTACTGTAATTAATTAACATACTTCGTCTTCCTGTTTCACCAACCTAATCATCAGAGTAATTCCTGGCTTAAGTCTTTGTGACATTTCCCAAATTTGGTGAAAGATATTACTACTGTGATCAAGAAAAAAAATATAAAAAAATGAGTTTTAAAAAATTCATTTGTTTGATTTTATAGAGGAATGAAAGAGCATACTGTCAACCATGATGTAGGAGTACTTTTTCTCAAAGTAGCTATAATAAACATATTAAATTGGACATTTCAATAGAAAGAGTCATGGTACATGGTAGTCACTGAAACACTTCTGTAGTCAAGGGTCTTTCCTGTACATTCCCTAGTATGTCAGCACATTGGAACAATGAACACCCTGTCTATGAATAGCTTGCCATGATCACAGCAGAAGAAAGATCCAGATGAAAGTCAGATGTGAAATTTCTGCTTTTCTATGTGCTTTATAATATTTTGAAGCTGAGTATTATTAAGGGAGACATTGATAGTGTCTTTATAAAAAAACTGGTGTTCTTAACAAAGAAGAAAAGTCCTGTATGTAAATAAACAGAGCACATTTCCACAAAGCACTGTACATAAGTCAATGTAACAAGGGATACTCACAGCACATAAAATACACAAATATGCATTTCCTTATATTATTATTTTATCAGCAAGAAACCTCAATAGTATTTGAATGAAAGAATTAACATGCCCTCTCCATACCTATGTTTTTAAGTACCTTTAAGATATATTTGATATGAATATACATGTCTACCAGCTTATCAAAAATATTATAACTCTAATACAATGATTTGGAAAAGAATGCTTTGGTGTAGCTGTCATGTTTTGTTCAGATAGTTCTTTGAAATAAAATTTGTATACTAGGCAAAATATTTTCTAACATCCCCGCTGAAATAAATGAGGTCATGGGCTTTAAAAAGTACAAATATTTTGGGAAAGAGAGTGTGTCAAAGAAGTCTTTTGAAAACAGTTGTACCTTGCTAGTGTAAAAACCTGAAAGAATAAATAAAATCTGAAAGTTACAATAGGTACTATGAAAGGAAAAAATTTGTTCAATGGGTAGGAAAAACTGGAATGAAGACAATGAGAAAGGAAAGAATAGAGAAAGATATGTTTATGTATATATGCAGGATGGTTTGAATAGTGCTGCTGCCTTCTGTTGATCTTTAAAAGGGGCAGTGAATGCTTAAAAATATTTTATTCTTATGTTTCTTTTTTCTTTTTAGTTTTTTATAGCTTTCTTTCTGTTGTTGTTTTTTTCTGTTTTTTTTAAAATCAATTTTGCATCTGGTTACCTAAACAACTAATTTGAAGGTGACATCATGCAATACAGCGACCACTTTTGAATTCCTATTACTTTGTTTAATGAAATTTTATACCATTTTAATGCTTCTTTTTACTATTTTATATTCTTTTAAATAAACAAAATTGAAATTTAAGAAAACAGTTGTGTTTTCAAAATAATCAGAGGTTATAGTGCATCAGTTCTCTTTAACATACATAACAACATCTACTAACAATGTGCAATCGAAACAGAAGTAACGCTTTGTAAATACAACCTGTTAATCTGGGCCCAAGTTCTAAACACAGATTAAAAACAAAACAGAGCAAGGAGTTTCCTAGCAGTGTGTCTTGAGGAGTTGCTGTCTGTCTTACTAAATTTGAAACCCATTATTAGATCATAGTTAGCATTATCATTATCACTAACATTGATTAGATGTCATATGCTGTATTAACCCCGCTCATAAAACTACTATTTTAAAATTTTCCTTCCTTACGCCAACAATGTAATTAAAGTACTAATATTCTTCATTGTTTGCAGGTGGGTAAATGAGATTTAGAAAACTTGAGAAGTAGTACTAAATTGTTGAGCTAGTAAGTGCCAGAGCTAACATTCTTATCAAAGACATGTATGATACTAGAATCTACTGTATTCAACTGCATCAATGAGGTATTTTCAAAGGAACTGTGAAGGACTCACCTTTTATAGCTGCTTCTGAATCTTATGTGGATATCTTCTACATTTCTAATCCTTTTCTTCTATATCTTATTTTCCCTAACTTCCAACCCATTCATGACTTCCTTTATTGATAGATTCTGCTTCATAGAAATGACAATCAGTCTCCATTAAAGTCTCAGTCTAGAGTCTTTTCTTCATATTAGGCTACGACATTTTAAATTGACCTTTTGTCTTAGATGTTTACCTAGTTCTCAGCCTCACTTAGAGCCTGCCTTTTTGCTAAGGGAGATATAATTCATTATTTGTAGAACTTCTGATGTCAAAAGTTTATTGTAATCGAAACACACTCTTGTACTCTCTCCCCACCAACCCCCCTTTTTTGCTGTGACCAGTGGGTGCAAATAACCTACGGTAATAAAGCAACAGGAGACACCCCCATGCCAAGATCAGCGCTGAGACCTATAGCCCTGGTCAGGAATCTGGAAGTATTATTCAGTCAAGAACACTAATAGTTTCATTTTTTTAATTATATCAATGAACTCTTTGTATAATTTTTAGAAGCAGGAAATTTTCCAATGTGAAGATGATATACTCCTTAAGAAGAGAGACTGTCATTTTTTTTTCTTTTCAGACTTGCATCCATAACCCAACTGATTAACGAACGGTCACACCACCTACAGTAGTTGAATTATTTCAGCACACTGTATCATGTATGATGTTGCATGGTGTTACATTTATTTTAGCTCTTTATTTTTCAATAGCTGAGGAAGTCACAGATTTCTGGTTGGTAAAGTTAATAATGCTTAGCTTTCTGTTCCTCTTGAGATAAGGACTAAAATAAACCTGAAATTCTCAATACAAAATCTTTATAAAACATTACTCTTGC
The DNA here is from genome assembly GCA_004027165.1 of Ctenomys sociabilis. Taxonomy (NCBI): domain Eukaryota; kingdom Metazoa; phylum Chordata; class Mammalia; order Rodentia; family Ctenomyidae; genus Ctenomys; species Ctenomys sociabilis. The sequence goes on from PVKA01048620.1 coordinate 3,145, forward strand.
TTAATTGGGAAGAAAAGAATCCTCCAGGATTATTTTTCACCTTCAGTTTGAAAGGAAAATCTAAGCCTGTGAACACTGTGCTTTTTCCTTCGCCTGTTGCCTTGTCCCATGAAACCTAGATGGAAGAAAGGCTTTTAAAAAGAATAGTGATTGGGTCGAGGATATGGCTCAGCAGCACAGCTTTGCAAGCCCAAGGTCCTGAGTTGGATTCCAGGTACAAAACAAATAAATAATAATAATAAAAACAACACTAAAATAGTACAGCAATTGCTAAGCAGTGAATCTGAAAAAGATTTCAATCTGCAAAACTCTCTAAGAAGATCTGGAAGGAGAGGAATAGCTACTCCAGGATTCCTTGAGAGAATCCATCTAATAAAATTAAAAGGACATTCTTTTCTGTTTCCCTGTTTCTTCCACTTACTGACACACCAGATGGACAGGCCAAGGGCAAGTTTACTGGAATGAGCACCAAGTGGAAGTAACCCTGCATGACACTCCAGGGAGACAAATAAAGCAAGCACATATCAGCAGTACCAGAAATCCTCCCTTTCCACTGGTAATTCTTACCCATAACTATTCTTTCTTCTTGAAATGATCACCTGTAAAGAATATGGTAACAACCTCTTCAACTGCCAGGTTTGTATTTCCCAAGACTATTCCAAAGAATTCCACGTTCTATACTTTAGAATCCGATTGGAGATAATGTGGTATCTGAAAAGATTTTCAGTAAATGGAATGCAGCTTTATTAAGTCAATATGATAGATCGAGAACTGGCATACAATGAGAGAAGAGTTAGTTTTTACACTCAGAAAAAGCAATGCCTTTGTAGAGAAGAGAGTAGAATTTTGCCCTGGGGAATGAAACACATGACAACATGTGCCCAAGGAATCCGAGCTCATCCGAGAGATGAATCACATAAGAGATTACATTAGCTGACTAAAGAAATTTCTAGCCTCCACTCTGCCCCATTCTACTTCATAAACATCTCGATATGCAAAGTTTGGAACAAGAAAATGAAATTTTACTTCAAAGAGTAGAATATACACTAGCTGTGAAATCTACTAGACTCTCATTATCTATAAGATGGTTAGCAAAATTTGTTAATTTAAATATATTTAACAGAGGTTTGTGTTTGTTCTTGGAAAACAGATAGTGACAGACTAATGGGGAAAAAAAAAGATTTATATTTTTCTGGAAAATGTCAATAAGCAAGCAGGCTTATTTGGAGTTAATCTTAAGCTTACACTTGGAAGAATGGTCAAGCAGATGACCTTTAAATGAAATTTCAATGTTTTTATAGTCATTTTCCATCCACTGAAATGTTTTTAATAAGGAGGAAACCCAGACTGGGTGTGGTGGCATACTCTTGTAATCCCAGTACTTGGGAGGCTGAAAACAAGAGGATCACTATGAGTCCTATCTGTGTAGTGAGACCCTGTATATCCTGTACTACATACATTAAAATAAGGAGAAAATTCTAAGTACATAAGTGTAGTTTGAATACTTTTTCAACATTTATATATACCTCTTTCAGCTTTGCTCCAGTATTTTACATGCCGTCTCAAGTAGCGTTATTCTAGTCACTCAGTAGACTGAAAGTTCCTCTAAGACAGGAGTTATAATCATATGCAATGTTTCTCACTTGAGAAACAGTGCCCATCCAAAATAAAGTTGAAGAAGGTGTTGCATAAATGTTTTCGACATTAGGAAGATTCCGTGGTGAAAGATGAATCTGTAAAATGTAGAATTCATGAAAATGAAGACCTACCTACAATTCTTTTTTTTTAAGCGTATTTGGATGTTGCAGAGTCTCACTGCAGCTTGGGCTCATGGTGATCCTCTTGTTTCAGCCTCCCCAGGGCAAGGATTGCAGGTGTGTGCCACTACTCTTGGACACTGTGGCTGGCTCGGTCTGCATGTGGTGCTGGGGTCAAACCCCAGTCCCTGCACTTGCCTAGGTGGCCTAAGTCGGTGCTTTAGTCTACTGAGCTACCTTGGCAGCCCATGCCTACAATACTTAAGATACGCTGTCTTATATACAAAGTCCAGTGAATGATTTTCTTGTTAACTAGGAAAAGTTATGAAATATATAACTTCTCATGTCATGCATATATAAAATATATCAAACTACTCTCACATGTTTTCTGTTCATGATAGTAATGATTTATATTTTAGTTTTTATAGAGATCAATATTCTTCAGATTTTTAAAAATGTAAAACAGTGTAATGAAGAAAAGACATAATTAATGTTATGAAAATAAATAAAAGAGGCATTTCAAAAATAGATGTTCCTAAAAAGCAATAAAACTTTGCATTTGAGACTTTTTCAGTAAGATATCAATCACAGTCATATTTTTACTTTTCCTATTTAAAATATGGTTACACGCTTCTATTCATGACTAAAAGCATCGTTAATGCCAAATGAGTCCGTTGTGATTTGGACTAGAGTTCTGTATTGATTTAATAACACTTATTGTGCTATAAGACTACAATTTCTGCCTTTAAATTCTTATGAGATTTGCTTTGCCATATTACTACTTTATTCATGTATCATATTTTCTCCTAACAAATGCTATTCAATTCTCCATGGGAGAAGGAGAATACCTCCTAAAAAAAAAACCTCTATGCCTGAAAATACTTAGAAAAAAAATCTCCATACACAGCTTTCTGTTTCCAAGAAAAATCCCAGGTCAGCAGGACAGTTAAGCTATAAAGAATTGCATAATTTTTGGACAGAAAACAGTCATTATAGACATGTAATTTTACATAAATCAAGATCCATGGGAACTAATTGTATTAGCATTACTTTTCTTTCAATCGGCCCTCAAAGACTATAGAAAGCTTCTATTGCAACACATGAGGCCAATGCCAAAGTATTAAGATCAGCAGGTTCTATGGTGTACCAGGAGGATTTAGTACAGAATTCTCCACAGTTACAGCGAATGGAATTTTAAGTTAAGTCTTATGGCTCTTAATTAAGTCTCTCTTTGTAAAACTTAGCAGCAATCATAACATTTTGATTTCAGTTTCATCTCCTTTGATTGCATAGTCTGGTATGTTATACATAATTTTTTGTACTATGTTTTGCTATTATTAAACATTGCATATGATTATAACACCGGAGCTTGCATGCATACACACCCACACCTACACACACACACACACACACAATCTAAATCTTAATTGTCTATATATTTTGCCCACAGAGCTAAAAATAACCAGGTATTTAACATGTATAATGTTAAATAGTTTTTGTCTTTGATAATTGTTCTAAACCTGTTTTCTGAAAAAAAATAAAAATAATGAAAGTAAAAAATAAACCTGTTTTTTCTCTTGCTTCTTTCTTTCTTTCTTTCTTTCTTTCTTTCTTTCTTTCTTTCTTTCTTTCTTTCTTTCTTTCTTTCTTTCCCTTTGTTTCTTTCCTCTTCCTTTCTTTTTACAATAGGGAGAGGAATCATAGTTGTCTTAGTTACTACCAGGGTTTTTGTGAATATCATTCTATACAAACTTAAAACTGCTTGAGAACTTTAATCTACTTCACTTCATCAATAATTATCATATAAACAACCTAAGTTTCATGATTCATGTATTGTAGCAGAGCAGTGCAGCCTATGTGCAAATATGTATGAATTTAAATTCTGCCTCTACTATTTAGTATTTTTTCAGTTTGATTCATTTTTTTGTACTAAAATATACACAACATGAAATTTACCATTGTAGTCATTTTTACCTGTAGATGTTTGTAATACAGAAATAATACATTCATTGTGGTAAATTTGCATATATACACCTGCATTTGCATATGTATACCCATATTCAATCCAAATAGTTTTACCTCCCTTTCTCTTCCCTCATTCGCATGCTCTGAATCCCAGACCCTATTTCACATCTCCAGTCTCACCCTTCCACAGATTGACTTCTCCTCTCCATAAGCCTAACTCCTTGCTTCCTATTATATCTTTTTTATTTTCCTCTTTTAATTATCTTTATTTTGTTTTGCTCATATTAGAGAAACTATGCAATATTTAACCTTCTGTTTCTAGTTTATATTCCTTAACATTCTTTTACAAGGATATTTATTTTCTAACAAATGACTTTAATTTATTCCTCTTTATGACATTCTTAATATGACATATATGCAAAAGATGAATGGATAAGAATATATATTATACTAAGATATCTATTATATTATATATACATATATTCATATACATGCATCTTTTCATCTTTTTATGGGCATATAGGCTAAGCAACTGTTATGCTGCTAAAAACACTTATGGGTTTTCATGTATCAGTGTAATATAAATATAAAACTTAGTGGTCCTTACTATATTAATATTATTATGTAATCATTTCCAGAAGTCATTTCATATTCCCAAAATGAAAGTATATCTATCAGATTAAAATTCTCTCTTCTTCTCCCATACTAATTCAAGGCAATCATCAGTAACTCTGATTTTTGACTTATAGAAGTATCTCAGATAAGTGGAATCACACCATAAAAACTGTTTATTAACTCTTACTTGTCTTGGATAATGTCTTCAGTGTACATCAGTATATGTCAGAATTTCTTTATTTTGAAAGTTTATATAATATTCTGCTGTGTATTGGTACCATATTTTGACTGTCATTTATCCACCATGGGACTCTGATAATGTTCATGGCCTGCAACATGGATAGCTATGTATTTCCTGAAGATCTCACTTCAATTTTTTTGGTTGTGTAACCAAAATGATCCTTCTGGGACACATGATAATTCTATTTCATTAAGATGCTTACAAAAGTTCTATTTTACGTTATTACCAACAATGACAAAGGGTTCTACTTCCTATGCATTTTTACTGGGAATTCCTATTTCCTCTATGGGGAAAGCCTATTTAAATCTTTTATCTTTTTTTTTTTTTTTTTTTTTTTGCAGCACCGGGGATTGAACTGAGGCCCTTGCACTTGCCAGGGAAGCACTTACTCCACTGAGCCATATCCCAGGCTCCTAAATATTTTATCTTTAAAAGATTTTTTTGGGGATAAGGAATGAAGAAAAAAGATTGTTTTTAAAACTGTTCATTCTGTGTTACAGAGTTTTGATGTTCTTTGCCTGATCTAGATATTAATTCATTATCAAATATAATCTTTTCATTCTATGAGATGTGTTTATATTACTTGATAATGCCATTTGATTTTTATGAAATCCAATTTTTTTTCTCCATTTCGGCTTTACAGTCATTGGCTTTGCTATTATATGGAAGAAATATTTGTCAAATCCAATCTTTGCATCTTTCCATATCTATTATTCTGTGAATGTGTTAGTTCTAGCTTTTATAGTTACATCCTTAGTACGCTCTGAGTTACTTTCTGTATTTCAAATCAAGTAAGGGTATAACCATTTTTTACATATAAATATATAGTATTCCTAGTACTATTTGTCTAAAAAAATTGTTCTTTCATTGAATATTTTTGGGACTGGTGCCAATAATCATTTGGCCAAATATCACTTATTGTACTTACATTGTATCCCATTACTCTGTGTGTCTGTCTTACTAGTACTCCCATTCTGTACTGATGGTTATTGCTTTGAAGGAAGTTTTAAAACAGGAAGCATGAGTCCTTCAGCTTTGTTCTTATTTCTCAAAGTTCTTAAAGTTATCCTGGGAACATCAAAACTTCATATGAATTTTATTTCTTTTTATTTTTAAAGCATATAAAATAGTAAAAAAAAAAAAAGAAACGATACAAAATTTAATTAAACAAAGTACTAGAAATTCAACAATGGTTGCTGTCTTGTATGACATTATCTTCAAATTGGTTGTTTAAGTTTCCAGGTAAAAATCTGCAAAATTGGTTTCAAATAATTACAACAATAACAATAAAAAGTTATAAGAAATTGAAAAGAAATAAAAATTGAAAAGATATGCATTAACTGCTCCTTTCAAAAGACCAGCAGAAATGAGCAGTACAATTATCCAAACTAGCCTGCATATATATATATATATATATATATAAGAAAGAAGCAAAAAGATATATATATATATATATATATATATATATATATCTTTTTGCTTCTTTCTTTTGACCTTTTCCTCACTCCATGTTTTCCTTCCCATTGAACAAATTATTTCCCCTTCACAGAATCTATTGTTCCTTTCAGACTTCATTTACTCTTTTAGGTTCTAGCACTAGTGAGATAATACAATGTTTGCCCATGTAGGTCTGATTTATTTCACTTCCTACCTCAGTCTCTAATTTTATCCATTTATCTACAAAAGCTCCAAATTCATCTTTTTTTTTTCTAGCTGAGTAATATTCCATTGTGTAAAAATACCATGTCATGTACATCCATTCCTCAGATGATACCCATTTGGGTTGCTCCAAAGGTTTAGCCCTGACAAACATGCTGCTATAAACATATGTGCACATAGATCACTGTGGTATGATGATTTCAGTTCTTTTGAAAAATTACCTAGTAGATGAATAACTGTCTTGAATGGGACCTCCAATCCTAGCTTTCTGAGGAATCTCCATATTGATTTCCATAATGATTGTACAGTCTGCACTCCTACCAACAGTGGACCAGGGTTCCTTTTTCTCCAAAGACTCTCTAGCACTTGTTGGTTGACTTCTTGATGCTAGCCATTCTTTTTTTGCATAAGATATTATCTCAGCATTGTTTTAAAGATGACCATTTTTGGTTGGGTCTTTCAGTTTGGAGGCATGATTTTATTTCATTTTATGTATGTTCTAGATAGGAGTCCTTTGTCTGAGGGACAGTCAGCTCTAACTTCTTCTCAATTCATATATATTCTTTTTACTCATTTGGTGATTTCTTTCGACATGGAGAAACTTTTGAAAAACATGAGATTCCAAATGCTGATGTTCAGTTTGTCCAGATAAATTTTTAAATGGATGTGTCTATGTTAGTAAAAATATTTCTGGGTTTTGGACTAAAAACTGCATTGGATCCTTAGATGACCTTGCATAGTGTTGACACCTTGACAAATTTACATCTGCTCTCCATACGCACGAATTATCCTCCCATTTATGTGTGCCTTCTTTAATTTCTTTTAATGTACAATTTTAATTGTATATTCTTTACACATTCTTAATTCCTGAGTTTCATTCTTCTTCATGCTATTTTAAATGAAAATGGTTGCCTATTTTCCTTTTCAGATTGTGCATTTCATTGGTTAAAGGAAATCAGCTAATTTCTATGTATTGATTTTTAGCCTGCCCATTTGCTGAATTATTTTATTATTTCCAACAGGTTTTTAGAGAATTTTGTAAAATTTTTTACATATGACATCATATCATCTGCATGCAAACTTACTTTATTTATTTCCAATTAGATACACTTAATACCTTTATTACTTTTATGTCTCCTGGCTAATACTTTGCATAACATGTGGAATAGAAATGGGAAAAGCAGATATCTCTGTTTTATTCCTGATTTCAGAGGAAAAGTTTTCAACACTTCAGCACCCACCGTGATGTTTACTGCGGGTTTTTCATACAGAGATTTTATATTTTGAAGTGGTTCCTTTCTATTCTCACTGCCCTAAGTATTTTTATAATGAAAGTGTGTTGAATTTTGCCAAATGCATTTTCTGCACTAAATGAGATTATCACTTTTTCCCTTTCATTCTATTAAAATGGTGTCATGATGATCAGTTTTCATATATTGAACTATTTTTGAGTTTTAGAAATAAAATGCATTTGATCATGATAGACCAGTGAATTCTGGTTGAACATATTGAGGACTGTTGTATCATTTTTTTTAAATTTAATTTAATTTAATTTTGAAGAGGGAAAACAAAACAAATAGCAGAAACAAACACAGAAATGGGGTAACATACAACAATATATATTTTACAGATTTTCAAAACAAAAACAGCTTATGAGCAATGGCTGTTCTATTATCTATTTTTATCATCAAATCTGTTGCTCAGATTAACAATACAGTCACGCAGGATTAGACAAATAATTAAATATTACCACTTGCTTTCAAGAAACCTTAATCCTTTTTTCCTGTCTTTGTTTTATTTTACTTTGTTCTGTTTTTTTGAAAAACAAATTTTGAAGAGAGCACAATAACTGATAAGATATTAGGAACAGTACACCTTTAGAAGACCAAGATGAGAGGTATTCAAGTGTGGGTTTTGTACTGCACGTTGCTGTCCTCCATGTCATTGCTTACATCACAGATACCAGCATATAGTGAGTCAAGGTGAAAATTCTACACATTTCCTGTTATTCTCGAAAAACGGATGGAAATTATTCGCACCATCATTTCAGCTGTACTGTATATGTCCTTGCATGTTTCACCCTTCCTTTTTTCCTGTCTTTTCTCATTTCTCTCATCTTCATTGTTTAATCCTTAAGTTCAGTTTTTCTCTGTTTCACTACATTGCTTATTCTTTTCAGGTTTTATATTCTTTCAGATTCTTGCACTGGAGAGGCAATATAATATTTACTAATGTGGGTCTGATTTATTTCTCTTATGAGTATAGCTTCTAGTTGCATCCACTTACCTATGACGACTTTGTCTTTCTTTATAGCTGAGTAGTACTCCTGTTGTACCAATTTTCATAAAGAATATTAAAATACCTTTGTCTGGCTTTGGTGGCAGAGCACCACAGAGTGAGTCTTCCCTTTCAAAATCTTAGAACACTGTGCAAAGTATGTGTGTTGAGTATCCATTAGAAGGCACAATTGGCCCTTAAATTTATCAGTTTCAAGCTTTTTCTTCATTGGAAATTTTTTCTTACAAATTTCATTCCTTAGTTGAGGATCTATTCAAGAATTTCTATTTATTTGTGCTAATGAGTTTCTGTAACACATTAGTCCCTTAAATTGTATAGAGAACAAAATATGAAGTTTTAAAACAAAGTTTCAATAATATTAACTTTGTATTAATAAAATTGTGATGTACTAGTGCCACAGCTCAGATCATAGTTAGATATTTTATTTCTGTGTTGAGATGCCTAAAATATTCATACATCGTTTGCATGAATTGCTCAGCATGTTCCTTTAGTTCTTTGCATAACTTTAAGAATTCTTTCTCTCTTTTTTGGTAGTTCTGTTATCTGGTTTTCCTGAGTAACAATTTCTGTTATTTTTTTTTTCAGGACATACTTTCCTGGTTTTTGTATGTCTCATAGTCATTTTGTTTAAAATAAATCTGGCTTGAATGCAATAACATCGTAACTGCAAATTGAATTCTTCCTTTTCTATAAGGTTTGTTTTATTATGTTTCATTTCATTTCAGTTTGTTTTGTTTGTTTGTTGTTTTGAAGTTGTGTTTGTGCCGAGGATCATCCATAACTTTAAAATTAAGTCCTTTTCAGGCTTTTCTGAGTTGGTTCCTTTCCATGGGTGTGTGTAGTCTCTGTCTGACTTTCTTTTATTTTATTTTATTTTATTTTATTTTTTATCTTATTGAACTACAAATGTCAATCAGACAGTTTCAAGACACCTTAACAATACAGATTCAACAAATTAATACATTGCAAACTGTTTTCATAATGTTTTGGTATTGTACAAGGTGCATACATGACATTATATTTACAGATGTTATTTTAGCAGATATCTCTTATCAGTGAATTAAGAGTGTAGCTGCTTACTTATCTTATTTTTTATACCTGAATTATATCAAAACTTCAATAATTATGTTCCTAGTGGATGACTATAGTACTAGAAGCCAACATAATATCCTGTCCAACCACCTTTAGTTCAGATCTTGCCTCTCATAGAATTTTGTAGAAGCACAGCGTTATCTATCCCAACTGTACTGTCTATACACACACATCATGATTTTTTTCTTTCTACACCCCTTCCTTTGTCTACACCTGTCAAAGGTGGGCACTCCATTGACATTCAACTAACTTAGGTGCTTGAACTCGACACCACAATCCAACACAGTCTAGCATTCTACAACAATAGTGAGTTATTCAAAGAAGTTGTCGACCATAGCCATTTACTTCTCAGCTTAATATTATGGCCCCACGATGTATACTTCATTTTTATACTTTTCTGCTGGATGGTTAAGACCTAGATAGATCAAGACTTATATACCAACACATGAACTTTATGTTTTTTTATGTGGTCAGTGAAGGCCCCTCAGGGTTTATCTTGTAGTCCTGTACATTATTCTGTAGAACCTTTGTCTGTGTCATCCATGTGGATGACTTTCTTTGTAGATGCAATAATCTTTGCATTTCCAGGTCTCCCAAGAGATAAATAAAATATTAAAATAAGTAAATCTTGGGGAGTGGCTCTGGCCTTAGAATACCTTAAAGTTGCTCCACCTATGGAGTATGCAACACCAACACCAAAGGATGATGCTGACTTTTCCTTTCTTCTGCACCTTTGAAACAGAAGCAGAGCCAAATAGCTCAGGGAATTAAAGCACCTGCAAGCAGGCACTGGGGCCAGGGGTTTGATCCCCAACCCTGCTCTGGGGGCCCCACCCACCCCCCAGGGTATGCTGAGGTGGCAATTGAAACTGGGCATGGTGGAATCCCAGCTAAACAGATGGATCACTGATTCC
>PVKA01048621.1:0-13687 GCA_004027165.1 Ctenomys sociabilis
GCAGCCGGCCTCGACGCCAGACTTGCATGCAAACAAAAAGAAAAAGGGGAGGGGTTCGAGGAGAGCTAGAGACCCCAGCGCCAGGCAGGGCGTGCGCCTTCCGCAGCCCTCTGCATTCAGGTCTGCCTTAGGGGCTTTCGGGAGCCCCCGGCTCTGCCCCCACGACTACCCCGTACACAGCCTCCAGCCGTCTCTTCAGGAGAGGTTCGGAGTTCACTTCCTTTGTCTGGATGCTCTCAGAACCACTTCCCCCCCACCCCCACCTTTGCAACCTTGACGTTGACTCCTAGCAGGGGCTTGGGCAGCTGGGCAGGGCCGGGAGCCCGCGCCTTCTGATGCCTCGCGCCCGGAGCCGGCACGAGCCCACTGGATCCCCGTCCGCTAGAGGGGCGCCCGCCGCGGGCTCCGGATACTCACCAGTGAATGGGGAAATATACAGACATGAAGTCCTAGAGGAAGGAGGCTGACCCACGCCCTTGTGATTTGGAAAGGGTCACTGCGTCCAGAGTGAAGATAGCACGGGTGATGGGCGTTCGCGGGTCCGCCTTCCAGTGACGGCCCCGCGACCAGAGACGTCGGATTGCAGAAGGCGCGCCCCACTCTCCGCCGAGCTCGCGGTTCCACAAAGAGCCGGTGAAGCCGTATTTATATGGGAGGGGGCGGGGCTTGGCCCCGAAAGGCCCGCCCTCTCTCACCCACTCCTGGAATAACGTCACCAAAATCATGAATGGCCTCTGTGCTCGCAGCTCCGGCAGGCGGCAGCTCGGGGGCGCGCTCGGCTATGCGCCCAGAGAGCCTGGTTTGCTGCAGCTGGGGCCGGCCCCCTCCCCGCGATTCACACACACGCACACACGCGCGCACCAGGGCCAGAGATCAATGTCAGCGCCGCTTCCTGCTCACAAACGCGTTGACTTCCGCGGCCCCCTCCCTGCGCACACGAGGGGACTCCAAGGCGGCTGCGGTGAGAATGAGGAGGCGCTGGGCCCACGCAGGACGTGACCACCCGGCGTCGGCTGCGCCGGGGGAGGGCGCACTTCCTCCACGCAGGCCACCCTGCGCCGCACCCTGCCTGGCGCCTGCTGGCTCCCAGCCGGCACCTCTGTGGTCATCACCAAACTAATTAGGCCTCTCGCTCAGAATCCTCTCCCGTGGCACCGCGATTGCCATGTCCATCCTGGGGTAACCACACATGTCAGGAAGAAGGCAGCAGAGAAACGGAGTTGGGAACCCCCCTGCCTGCGAGGATCAGTTGGTTTACAATGAACTGGTCTGCAGCTCCGAGATCTGTTTTGCTTGTGGGAAAAGGGATGTGCTGTCTGCTTCTTTTTTGTTGTTGTTAGACGCACACACTCACACATACCACACACATACGCACACACGCGCGCACGCACACGGTCCCGCGGTGGACGTAGGGGATACGATGGGCGGCACAGAAGCCTGCTACACTAACTCGCCTCCCACATCTGTCCAGGGAGTCACTGTCTGACAGCAGAAACAAAGGGCTTCAGATGAGCGACCGGCAGACCAAAAACTGCAGCTCCAGAGTCTGTCCCAGGCGGCCAAGCTGCGCAGCCCTCAGACCCAGGACCTTGGGAATCTGAGCAGGCACCCAGCGCTGCTCCTCTGCGGCCTCTGCTCCAATTACCCACACACAATAGCCTTATAATCTTGACCTTTATGTGTGCAAGGGCTGAGAAAGGAGAGGGGTCGTCTTCCCAACTAAGCAAAGGTAAATCAGTCAGCTCCGCAAGAAGGGCAGTGAATCTATTGAACTCGCTTATGTGTGTACAGTAGGAACTACAGAGCTTCTCTCAGGGAAAAGGATGATGAGATAAAAAGTAAGGGTTTCACAGACAGGAGCACGAGGAGGCCAGGAGAAGGCATCCTTCTAATATGCATCATCCTCCTCAAACCAGCTCCTATAAGGAGAGTCACTAAGGATAAGTTAAAAGAACATTGCTATTTCCAACCTTTCATTTATGCAACCTGAGCTAAAAGTGTTTTCTAGTAAAACATGGTTTCATGATAAGTTTCCCTTTCAAACAGAAAAATTCAGTAGGCTTCCCTCCCTCTGGAGCCAAACCAGGTATCCACTGGCAATGCAAAGTACTAACTGCATCCTGCTCCTCTGAGGGTGTGTCTTGAGGGAGGGCCATGCTTTCTCCCTGTCCAGGTACTATCTGGACACTCTCCAAAAGCGGGGGACCTGAGAGCGGAGGGACTATTTATGCCCAGTGCTGACAGGAAGAAGCCCAGTGTGGCTGTCCAGGGATGACATGTCATCAGGGAAGCGAAAGTTGAAGCCAGTGCCTGGAGAGCTGATTTCCAGGCTGGCACTTGCTGTGCAGTGGGCCAGCAGGACAGAAGCCTTTTGTCCTCTCCCAAGGAGCAATCCCTGGCAAGCCCAGCAAGGCTGTCACAGCACACTCACACACAACACACAGACTTCACATGTGTGTGATTGTTCCTGGGGGAAACTTGGAAAACTTAGAAACCCATCTTCTGCCAACACATTCCATACCTTGGGTCACAACAGGCTTCTTTGGGAGAAGAGGGTCGGAAGTATGGCGGCAGTGAACTGGCCTCTGGGAGATACCCTATAGTGGAGGACATGGGTAATCACCAGAGGCCCGCTCTTTGGAAAACTTTGAATAAATGCCTGTCTTAGCTGAATTTCAACTTGGAGTAAATTAGAGTAGAAAATAAACCTTGGGTTGTAACCCCCAAATCTATTCTCTCTTCCTTTCCTCTAAAACCTTGGTGGCCTGTCTGTTCATTTGGAAAATGGCAGGCTGGAGGAAAGCAGGCATAGAATTTCTCGCTAACACTTTACATAGAACCTTGCAGTTTTTCAAAGCACTGTCATTATCTCAGCTTTCACAAGAGTATGGTAAGATTAACTTAGCTTCCTTAGCATCCTGGGTTTACAGATGCACAAGCTGCTGCTGAAGTGAGACACACCAAAGATCACTCAGCCCCCAAGGTCCAGCCTGGGCCTAGCACCCACAGGTGGTCACACACCGAGCATCCCACTCCTAGGTTGCCCTGTCACTGCCTTTCCTTTGTTTCTCTAGAGACCCAGAGCATTTAAGCTGAAAATGTTCCTTCCCAATGCCCTAAGAGGGAGATAGGTTTCAATACCTTCTGCCCTTGAATAAATGAAGGAACAGCCACACAATCAAATGTGGTTACTGAGAGCCCCATAACCTTAGAACTGAAAGAAACCTCCTGAACTACCCAATCCAGTCTCCTCATTTTACAGGTGAGAAGACACTTATGAGATTAAATGGCATGTCTGAGGTCAGCGGGCTGTTACGTGCTGTCTGTGGAACCTGGGCCTTCAGACCACTGGTCAAATGTTCTTTCCACTAACAGTTCAGTGTGCGCTGCCTTTGCCAAGAAGTCAGCAGCAACAAAGATCAAACTCAAGATCTGGGCTTTAGAGCTGGGGAGATAGCTCAGCAGAATAAGCACTTGCCTGGCAAGTGTAGGGTCTTGAGTTCAATCCCCGGTACTGCAAAAATAAATAAATCTAAATAAATAAACAAATAGATCTGGGCTCTAAACCACCTCACCAAATCACCAAGATTTACTGAGAATTATCTGTAAATACAGATGGGGAAGCTAAATGTGCAGCCAGAGAACTTCTCCTACCTTTGTCCCAAGGAACCAGAGGATTGAATTTTAACTCAGCTTCAATAAAAACTTAGGTGACAGACTGGGTGTGGTGGCATGCACCTGCAATCCCAGAACTTAGGAGGCTGTAAACAGGAAGATCACTACGAGTCTGATCTATGTGGTGAGACCCTGTAGACTCTGTCCTAAACAAACACACACCCAAAAAAAAAGAAAAAAATTAGGTGTCATCAGACTTGTCTTGCTTTTCAGCTTTGCATAGGTTTGGTTTCTTTCTCTCTTTCTCTTGTCTAAAATAACATTGTTTAAAGAATAACTCTAATGAATTTAAGATCTTATTAGATTTATCTCATTTGAAACCAAGCTATATATAGTTCTTTATTCCTCTAGTTAAAAAGGAAGTCTCCACATGAATTCATTTAGCATCGTCTACCCACTTTGTATCTCTCTTTGGCTTGTAGAATTACACTACATTTGCCTGGTAGCAGAGAAACTGTATTTCAGTACTCTGGTACCAGCTTTGGGCTAGCTGCAAGGGACTTTACAGAGTAGCTATTTGACCTTGAGAGGAAAAAAAGGGAAGGGAAAGGACAATATTTCTGAGATATGCTGCTGTATCTGCTACCATGTTTATGCCTCACCACGACCTTGGATACAGGCGCTATTGGTCTACTTTACAGGTGGAGAAAGCCAAGTTCAAGAAGGGAAGCACTCGAGAAGGGACCACACTGCTCTCAAATGGTCAAATCACAATTTGCCTCTGGGGCTTGCCAGTTCCAAAGCCTGATTTCCCTAGAATACCACAGTTAAGTTCTCTGTGGCTTTGTTTGTTTTATCAGCCAAACTATGAGCTGAACATAGAAGTGTGAGTTCCAATAGAAAAGGCCAGCGCTCCTGGTATCTATCCAGTAAGGGAAGAGCAGGCAGAACAAAGAAGTTTCCCACCCTGGGAATCTAGGACCTTCTTAAAGATATCAATCAGAGGCTTAGCGTTACATATATATATATATATATATATATATATATATATATATATATAGAGAGAGAGAGAGAGAGAGAGAGAGAGAGAGAGAGAGAGAGACAGTACAAATCATTTGAGTATATAAAAAATCTGAACAGCAAGGATGTGTGTGGGCTGCTGTGAGGACTAAATGAGATGAAGTTGTGAAAACAGCTGGCAAATTAGGAAGCACTGACCAGGCGCAGGCCTTGTTTTTCAGATGTTTGGGGAAGGGGGAGTTCAGTGGAGTTAATTCGTCCGCTTCAGGCTTTCAGTCCTTTCTGTCACAGACTGTCCCATTTCCCCCCAGAGAAACTCCATTCGTGCTTCTCGCTCATAGAGGACACAAATCAGAGGCAGGCAGGTGGCCATTGTGGTGGTACCTGGCCCTCAGCACCCCCTTGCATCAGTGCATGGTGGAAGCGGGCCTGAGGGGCTAAGTGCACCTTCCCACCTTGGTCAGAAGTCAGGAGTCAGCAACCAAACTCACAGGTGAAATCCTGCAGCCTTTGACTGACTTCGTGTTTCATCCTCAGGCCTGATACCTGACCTCTCTGGGATTCCTGCAGCAATAAGGCAGGAGTAAGGGAAGCCTCCTTTACTCCTGTCAAGGTACTGACAAAGCCAAGATAAATTGTTTCTAGAAATGCTCCAGAGAAAAGTGCTCAGGGTCAGGACTGTAGCCCACGATAAAGGCTGGGGGTGCTCCTGCCGTGTGTCACATCAGGAGGTGACTCCTCTTTCCAAAACCCCCCTGACCCCAAAGCTGCCCATCAACTCTTGCCCTTCCAAATGTGAAAAAGACTCAGCCCTGCCTTTTTCCTTATTCCTATCAAGGGGCCTTTGAACCAAGTCTATTTTTTTTTTTAGGAAAAAAAAAAAAAATCTATGGAATCTTTAGGGTCCAGGCCCTAAAAGAAAACACTCCAACTGGAACCAATTCCAGGTTCTCTTGTCCAATTAAGGAAGTGCTCACATTCCTGCACTAGCTCTGGCTCTATCTTGCTTTCTCTCTTTCCACATCCACACAGGAATGCACTTCCACAGCCAGAAAAGAGAGCTTACTATCACCAGGATGTGGATCGAATAGCAGAGCCCTCCCTGGAACCGGCTGAGACAGTCCCCAAATTAAACAAAGAGCACAGAGCACAGAAGAGTCCAGACTCCTTCACGCCCCCAGCCCCCCAACCCCCCAGCGTCTCTCCTCGCACTAGAGAACCCCAATGTACCTGTGGGATTAAGAAGAGGAAAACACTATAGTTGCTTCCCCTGGAGAAACACACTTTCAGTTTTCTGTTCAAGCAGACAGGATGCCAGGCAGCTTCCTCCAGGGGCAGCTGCTCCCTGCAGGCTGGCACCACCTCTGCCCCTCGGAGGAGAAGCAGGCTGCTGCCTGTGATGCCCCAGAGAGTGGGCACTTGAGCACCTCTGGTGCAACCTGAGCCCGCCCTGGCCCCATTGGAGTCCTGGGTGAACTTCACACCCACTTGGCACCCACCTTGGGATCAGATAGCTGGGTCCATATTACACCTCCTTACCCTTTCAGCAGCCATTTCAGCAGGCATTAACACCCACGATGTGCGAGGCAAGTGGTGGCGTTAGCAAGGAATCGTGTGAGAACTTCGGGTCTCTGCCATCCTCAGACCCTTGAAGCCATGCCACTCAAGCACACCCCCTCGGAGCACACAGGCTGTCCCCCAGGGGAACACAGCTTCCAGAAGATTTTCCTATGTTGTATTAGTGATCTCTCCAAGAAGCACCATGTTGATGAGAAACTGCCCCGTGAGCAAAGGCAGTGTACAGGTAAGTCCTTAAGTAAAAGGCTGCCTCTGGTGCTGGGCAAGTGTCAGACGCTGGGGGGGGGGGGCACTGGGATACCAGCACCCTCTGATAGCAGATGCTATCTGCTGCAACAGTGGCAGGTGACCATGGGTGGGAGGTGATAAATTCTGTCACAGGCTGAGAGGCAGGGAAAGTGGTGCTGACCACCAAGCCATACACTCTGGGAGGGCAAGGATTGTGCGTATTTGTGTACTCCGATGTTTCCATCGCCTGGCACACAGGAGGCACTCAATAAATACCTATTGAATGAGCAGGGAAAGCTCAAGGGAGAAGGTGACAATGGGTAGAAGCCAGATTAAGGCCACTTTGCCAAAAAGAGCAGCAAGAGACTTGAGGGTGAGGGAGGAAGTGCCAGTAGCCTGCTGGGAGCTGGGGTGAGGAGAGAAACATCTAGATCCTGCAGGAGGTGCTGGAGCTGCAGGTGGCCCAGATAGCACATGCTGAATGGAAGAGGTCTCATTAGGAAAGTACTTAGTGCTCGCACAAGGGACTGTGCGCTGTGTGCAGAATCTCTTGCTGAAAAAAAATCTCTATCACCTGTTTTTTTTTATTTATTTTTTATTTTATTGAAGTACAAATATCAATCAGACAGTTTCAAGACACCTTAACAAGACAGATTCGATGAATTAATACATTGTATCACCTGTTATCTAACTTAATCAGTTTCCCTTCCTCCCTGTCACCTGGGCTTATGGCAACATTTCTCTCCCAGCTGGGAGGGGCCTCCGCAGAAGTGTTAAGTAGGTCAAGTTTAGTATAGATGGCCCATGGGTCTTCAGAGACGTCCCCTCCCACCCCCTCTGGTTTCACACTTCTCTGCAGCCTGCCCCAATGGCTCGCTGACCTCTGACCTCGGGGTCCTCTTGTACCAGCCTCCTGGAACTCCCACCCTGCAGCCTCCTGAGCTCAGGCAGTTGCTAGGCAAGGAGAGAGCATGGCTTGGCAAAGAGATTTGCGCTACTGTGGGGATGACATGCAGCACTGACTCAAAGACTTCCTGGAAGGGTGGCACTTCAGGCAGGCAGGGTAAGGGGCAGAGGGAAATCAGGATGCAGGATAACGGCTCATCATGGCATTGGGGAAGGAGACAGCCATTTAAAGGTCCAGGCCAGGGCCACCAGTGGGCATTGCCTCTTTGGATGAGCCTCCTTGGAATGCCAGGCCCTCGCTCTAACACCAACTTCTAGCAGATTAGCTCCAGTGATTAATGAGAGGGACAGAAAGGGCCTGGGCAGACCGTGTTCTTCCTGCCTGTCTTCTATGAAGGGTCCATGCTTCAGAATGAAGAGAACTCCTTCAAAGGCAGTCCCTAGCCCGCAGGGCCTCTGCCCAGGTTCATAGAAGCAGGGGTAGGCCTGGCCTTGCTGTGTAAGTCCTGTGTCCACCCAAGCAGAAGCCGCCAACAAGCCACTGTTCCACCGCTCCACATAGGTCTAGAGCCCCAGCAGCAGGCAGTCTGGCAGGTTTTGGCCCTGGTGGCTGCTACCAGCCCCAGCTACTGGGAGGCTGGTGAGGCAGCTGGGTGCCCACAGCGCTGAGCATAGGAGCCTCACCTCACAGTCCAGCTCATTCCTGCCCAGGAGAGGGAAAGTGCAGAGGTGCAGGTGACACTTCCCAGGCCATCTTCAAAGTCTCTGATATGAGTGTTGGAAGAAGCTTGAGCAGGGACGGCGCTGGGTGCTCCTGGGCAGGGAGCCTTCTCCACTGCTTGCCACCTGCCCTTTCATGTCTGGGGGTTTGCAGAGGATGCTGGTGAAAATCATGGCTCCCTGCTTCCTGCTCCTGCCTAGAGACAGTTCCTGTGACTGCTTCTCAGTTTTGTTACCCTTTTTCTACCTTCATATCCAGGCCCCTTCCGTGATCTTCAGCAAATGCTTGCTCATTTCTCCATTAAAATAAAAGAAAGAAAATAGAGCTCAGTATAGTAGTGCACGGAAGTAACTCCAGCTACTTGAGAGGCTGAGGCAGGAGCATCACAAGTTCAAAGGCCAGCCTAGGAAAATGAGTGAGACCTCTGTTGCAAAATAGAAGTTTCAAAAATATTGGGATTTTAGTTCAGTGGTAGTGTGCCCCTGTGTTCTCATCTCAGTACTTTACAAAGAAGGGGAGAAGGATGGAGAAGGGGAGAAGGAAGAAGGAAGAGAGGAAGGAAGAGAGAAAGAAAGAGGAGTAGAGAAAAAAAGAGAGAAAAAAGGAGAATGAGGAAAGTGAAAAATAATAGGGATTAATAGTTTAAATCAGATGTTACATTATATGGCATTTTCAGTAAGAACCAACAGCTCCCATCCCTTGCCATGCCTCAGTTTACCCATCTGCCAAATGGGTTGAATCTTCTCTGCTCTCAGTTTATGGAGCAGTGAAGTCAGAACAGTGGTGAGCACTTGGCTGCCTTAGCAGAAAATGTGCGAGATTAAATTTTCCACTATCGTATCCATTTGAAAGCAGCAGAAAGAAGTGAAAGTGAAACCCACATTAATTAGCTCATTGTATTGCTTGTTAGCAGAAATATAGCAAAGACAGCAAAAAGCCTTTCTTGTTTTGTGAGAAGGAGGAGCAAAACTAATTTTCTACCCTGAGAATGGTGCCAAGCGGAAAGGTGGATTTCCTGTGTCTTCTTCAAAGGACCTTCTGGGGCGTGCTGATGCTGGGTCCTGCACCGGCAGATGCTTTCATCCACCAGCACATGGGACTGCGAGCTGTCGCATCCGTGCTGCAGCGCTGGAGGTCAGCCTGGTCCTCGTGCGACCTGCTGCCTTCACAGCCTGCCGACACACAGGGCCACAAGCACTCCTCACCGTGCACCTGTGGTTCGGCAGGCACTGGCACCAGGCGGCGCCGTGGTGTTGCATGCCAGCACGCTTCCCATGCCTCATCTGCTCTGGGGACCGCCACACGTGGGCATGAGCACACACACTTCCGGCCTTCGCCACTTTGCTCGTTGCTGAGGCAGCACACCCGACCCCTGAAGTTAAAGAAGGAAAGGCTTCTTTAGCTCCCAGTTTGGATTTCACTCCCGAGCTGCCTGGTTCAGCAGAGGGCATCGCAGTGGAGAGACAGCTAATGGAACTTAGGAAGTAGCAAAGCCAAGCCATGGGACCTTGACAGCGTCTTTCTGCCCTTTTATCTCATCCAGGCTGCTCAGGCTGGGTGGCACTCACGCCCGCAATCCTAGTGCCCTAGGACTAGCACTGCACCATGAACCAATCCCAGCATCACACACTCTAGAGCCAGCCACCTCTGGAAAACCCCATCTATAACCACTTGAGGCTTTGGGGAGACATCTAGACACGAATCACACTTCTGTTCCGGGATATGTCCATATTGGAACAAGTAGTCAATTTTTAGGTCTCAGCTGGGGAAAGAGTGTTGACTGCAATCCAAACCGAAACAGATACTTCTCCAATTTGCACTGTTTGACCTTTTGTTTACTTCTTGCAGACAGCAACAAACACCTGGAGTGGCTTCAGGGAAACAGGTGTGTGGGCCAGGTCTTACTTCAACAGAACATCCTCTTCCTTCTGGAAGGGCAACTGGCAGGACGGGAACTGTCCGGGGCATCACAACAATAGCACCGCACAGCAGGCATGAGTATCTCATGGCAAGAGGGCAGGGGCTGCCACCATGCCCCACGAGGCTCGGAGTGCACAGGGGTGGGGATGACGATGAGAGGGGATCTGTAGGCAGAGCTTCAGACCTTAGCAACTGTTCGGATGTGGGGGAAGGAAGAGGGAGTTGGAACAGGCCCAGTGTTCTTGGGCTTGGGGAAGTAGTACCAGCAACTGGGGAAGCAAAGTCAAGAGGGTTGGACGGGTAGAAGAGAGTCAGGCCCGTGTGAGGCAGAGAGTGTGTCCACGTGATACATGTCTGTGGAGTAGCAGCTCTGGTTCTGGGTATTGTCAGCCCCATCCTCACCACCCATGCATATCGTTTCTCCCGGCCTTGGGTCCATAGCTCTACAGCTTTTGCTTAGAGTTCCTGGTGCCCGGCAGGTCTCTGAGTCATGGGTGTACAGACTGTGATGCAGACTGGGTTCTGCAGATGATAGAGACAAGGCGTGGGGACAGCATCTGCCATTGGACAGGGAAGAGGCATCTTAGGGAACACACAGGTCCAGGAAAATCTCGGCCAGCTCTGGGGCAGCTTTGAAGCAAATGTGACTGACTGTCTAGTGACTTTCACTGGGCTTGCAGCCTCACTGCCTGCCTTGCTCAGTGAGTGGAATGGGCTGGGAAGACATGAGCTTAGGCAAGGTGAGACTCCACACAAAGAGAAACGAGGAGCTAGACATAGCCTGCAGACCCCATGGCCACCGGCGCACATCAGGCCTTCCCTGGAAGGAACATCTAGGTGGCACATTTTATGTCTTCCACAGACCCCCAAAGCTTGCAACCCTGCTTTATTCTCTTTGGTTAGCCACATATTTAAGAGTCCTGCATCTTAAATATGCTTTCTTTGGGGACCTCCCTTTTCCTCCCCTCCTTATTGTATTTAACCTAATACAGTATCAAAATATTTTGTTTGTGGTTTTCCAAGAATATATGATAGGCTGGAGTGTAGTTCAGTGGTACAGGACTTGGGTAGTATGTGTAAGGCTCTGGGTACCATCCCTGGTACTGAAAAGAGAGAGCAAGTACAAATATGAATGATAAATTAGTTCATATTGATATATGAAACAAATAAAATTGTGCAAGATATCACCACAATATTAGTGTTTGGAAATTTAGGGAGCACTTAGGCTTTATGTATGAACAAACAAGATGAATAGTAAGTAACCGGT
The DNA here is from genome assembly GCA_004027165.1 of Ctenomys sociabilis. NCBI lineage: Eukaryota > Metazoa > Chordata > Mammalia > Rodentia > Ctenomyidae > Ctenomys > Ctenomys sociabilis. The sequence goes on from PVKA01048621.1 coordinate 11,256, forward strand.
AAATGAAAATAAAATGTTATGAAATTTATTTGCTTTTGCTCAGTTTGTGTGTGTGTGTGTGTGTGTGTGTGTGTGTACAACTGAAAACTCACATATGTTAAGTCTCCATAACTTGCAGCCAGAATATTTTCTTTTCTTATTTTTTAGGGAAGGGTCTACAGGGTGTTCAGGGTCTCACTACTAGATAGGACTTGGACTTGCAGTGATCCGCCTGTTTATAAGATCAGAGTATTTTACCTTAAGCTTTGCCACTGTTTTCTGCTGTGCAGCCACTTCTCAGGGATGTAGATGGGGTGGCTGTGGCTTCTGAAGTGTCTGAACACGGCCTCCCCGCCCTACAAGGCAAGTCATGCTCGCATATGGGTGTCACTAGGCATGAGATTAGAATGTTCCCAGAATTCCAGAGCAACTCAGATTGGTGATTGATTGGTCACCAAAATTCTGGTCTTTCAAGAGTGTGGGTTGATTCTCCCATTTTCTTGAATAAAGGGCACAGCCAGGACCAGCCAGTCAGGCTGCCCCACCTGTGCAGCCCAGACATGATGCAAGCTTCTCTCTGGCTTTTCAGAGACACATCCTCACTCTTCCAGGTAGTTAAATGTCCACAGGTGGGTCGGGCTGGTCATAATCACCTTCTCTCTGGTGATTTCACGAGCTGGAGCATTTTATTATTGTTCTGTAGTCCCAAATGACCCTGCAAAGGCATACTTTCCAAGCTGACACATCAAAACAGCTCCTCCTATAATAAGAATTTTCCTCCGACTGCATGTCCTAGGGCTGAACAGATCAGCACCACGAAGATCAGAGAGTCCGACGCATCCACCTTTCTGGGCAGCCGTCATTTTGAAGCCAGGGATTCCTGGGACAAATACTGATATCAGCACTTCTGAATTTCTCTGCTTGGTCTTGGCAATTCTGCACAAGAGGAATTACTCATTGCCAGGTGTGGAGAGGGAGCATCACCAGAGGCAGACAACACCCATCTCTACCACAGGGTGTGCATTATCCTTTGTCTACGGGTTGTTTCAGATCATAGGGAAGGGAGCGAAGATAGCAATGAAATCTCTTGGAAATGACACGTAGAAAGCATGAATTAACCTCCCTCGGCTTCAATTTCCTCCCCTGCCAAGGAGGGGGTGAGGATAATAACACCCACCCTGCAGAGTTGCAAGGAGAGCTGAAGGATTAGATAATAGAAAGCACCTGGTACCGCATCTGTGCTGGGTCTCAATGCACCCTGGACAGTGACTGGCTCACCTGTAAGGTGCACACAGTCCTCTGAATGGATCTTAAGACTGCTAATTTTGAATGTAGTCTACAAATCAGCCTATCAGCATCATGCACCTCTGGTATCTAATTAGTGAAGCAATTTGCGGCTGTCCTCACCTAGTGAATCAGAGCCTGCATTTTAATGAGATTCTCTGGGTGACCCTATGCATGTCACAGTTTGAGACTCATTGTCCATTCAGGGGACAAGGATCTATGCTTGAATCTTGTGGATTTAATGGCATTTCAGTTGGCAAAGCACAGACAGTCCATAGAGTCTGTCAATCAAACTAAGTCAACATTGACCTAACACGGGTGATCCTGGGCCAGATCAGCTCTGCTGGAGCTCCAGCCAGTCCCAGGTTCCCTCAGCTCACCTGCTCTGTTCACCTGCCTCCCTCGGTCACCTGCTCAGTGGCCAAGGCTCCAGGGAGATTGCAGCGCCTTGTTTACTGGGCAGGCACAGATAAGGTTTCTCAGAGCTCCACCTGAGCTCCTGTGCCAAGGTAAACTTGCTCTTCAGAATCACTCCTTGACTGGAAAATGTGTCAGTCTATTTATTTCTCACTCCCACTGGAAAAAAGGTGGGGTGGGGGGAGGGTGGATGATGATGTCATTCCTTCCACGGAACTTCTCAAAGGCATCGCATTTCGTGGTGACTTCCAGGCACTGCTTGTGTTTCTCTGCACAGCACCTCCACAATCAGCTCCAAGTGTAAGTTTCTCTTCCCTCTCCCATGGCTCTGCTCCTGCCCCAGCCTCTTGCTAGAGCTCTGACTTGGGGGAGGTGGTGCTGCCTGCAGCCCTGAAAAAGAACCTGGGCCAGCAGGTGTAGGAAAGTTTCCTGGATGTTTCTCCTGGAGATGAACTCCTGCTAGGGAACAGTTGCTGGTTGGTGAGGGCGGCAAGCAGGTGCTGGCCACACACATCAGAGAAGCAGGAACAAAGGCTAAAAGAATCATTGCAAAGGTCACGTAATGTCAGCCACAGTTGCATTCACACAATTCTGATTTACCTTTCTCTGGAGCAGAGCTGTGGGGTTCTAACTGGGCTCTGCATCCCACAGGTGATGGGAGAGGCTATCAGGGGAGACCTGGCTGTCCTGCAGTAAGGATCCTCCACCCCAGATCTCAGGAGCTGCAAAACAAATTCTCATTCTCTCTCTCT
>PVKA01048622.1:0-13678 GCA_004027165.1 Ctenomys sociabilis
TGGGAAAAAAAGAACATGCCCTTGAAGAGAACATTAAATCTTAGGCCTTTTCTCCTCTTCTTTCCTCTGCTGCATGGCCACCATAAAGTAAACAGTGTTGAACCTATACTGCTGTGCCTCATCACAAGGCCAAAAGCCTCCCCCCCCCCCATCTAACTCTTAAATTTTCCCGTCAGGGTAAATACTGAGAACATATGTACTGTTTACAATTTTCTGGTTTGTTTCAACTTTTGTTATATAACAAAAAATACAGTTCATATGGGTAAAGATCACAAATTAATAGTTACAATTTGTCATTTGCTAGGCTGTTTCATGCTATTGTTATTACTGATTTTACTACTTTAGCCAAGATGTTATAAGTGTTCTCTCAGTTAAAATTGGTTCTTCCTGGTACACCAAAACTTAAGACTGCCTAAGGGTCATAAAAAATACAATAGACCAATGTCAAAAACGAGGGGTTGATAACCCACTACTATTGTGCACTGCTGGACTATGTTGGAGTGTTCTGCTGAATTCAAGCACCTATAATAAATGAATGACAATAGAATACCCATCTCTGACAGGACTAAACAAAACAAAAGGGGGGATATAAAGGAAGGACCATTCTGTATTTGTATGTACAGAACAGTTAGGATAAATATGCAGCTACTTTCGTGAAATTCTATGAGAACAAAGATTTGCACTAATAGTGTTTGGACAGGATATCCTGTCTGCTTCTTGTACTATGAATAACCACTATGGTTATTCATGATATCCTGTCCAAAGACTATTAGTACAAATCTTTCTTCTCCTTGAATTAAGAGAAAGTAATTGTATATCTGTCCTATTTTATATATACAGATACAAAATGGTCCTTCATTTGTATCCCTTTTTTTTATTTAGTTTTGTCAGAAATGGGTATTCCATTGCCATTAAATATTGCAGGTGCATGAATTCAGCAAAACAATCCAATACAGTCTAGTAGTCCATAACAACTTGACATTGCCAGTCCTAATAAACAAGTGCTCACAAAAAATCCAACAGCTGCTAGATGATGCAAAGAAGAACATAAGATTGATCAAAATCAAAATTGATCAAAAGTCACATTCAATAAAAAGCAAGGGATAGCGCAAATGACATAAAAAAGCAATTCATAAAATGGCAGATAAAGTGAGGCATAAAAACTCCAGTTAGCCATGATCAAAAAAATCTATACCAAGGCATATAATGTTAACATTCCAGAAGTTCAACACAACAGAATTGTTAAAAGCTGTTACACAAAAGAAACAAATCACATATAATGGAAAAGACTAATAGAATCACAGCAGACTTCTCAACACAAACCCTGAAGTCAAGGAGAATTTGGAGTGAAATATCTCAAGCCTTAAAAGAAAGCAACCTCCAACCCAGATTGATGTACCCCACTAAACTATCTTTCAAAATTGACAGAAAAATAAGATAGCTCAAGACAAAGAACACCTAAAGAAATTCAGGATCACCAAACCACCATTCCAAAATGTTCTAAATGGACTAGGAAGATAGCTTGTCAGTCTAAGCACCTGCCTACCAAGTGCAAAGACCCATGTTCGATCCCCAGTACCACATGCTGATCCAGTGGGGTGCGTTGTGCTGGCCCCAAAACCAGGCACAGTGGCCAACACCTGAAATCCCAGCACTGGGCACGTGAGACAAGAGGATCACTATGAGTCTGAACTGTATAGTGAGACCCTGTATCCAATAAATAAATTAAAACATTCTAAAGGATATTCTAGAAAGAGATAATGACATCTGTGACTCCACGAACCCTAACATTAAATTCTCCAGGCAAGGGCGGGGGGGACAAGAAAATAACTCCAAGAGGATGAGTCAATACATATCAGTTATAACCATCAAGGTAAATGGCCTCAATTTACAAATTAAAAGAAACAGACTGGCAAAATGGAAGAAGGGAGATCCAATAATATGCTTGTTATACTTTGTGTGTGCTTGTCCCAAAAAACCTCATGCAGTCATGTGAGTTATGGGTTTTTCAGAGATAGCTGAATCTAGATTTTATAATTGAATCATGGTCTAATGTTGAGATAAGGGTGTGAGTACTATATCTGTGGTAGGGCAAATAACCTGCATACAATATGAGGAACTACAATTGTCTGTCTGTCTGTCTTGCTCGCTTGCTTGCTCGCTCACTCGCTTGCTCTCACATTCTCTCATTCTGGCTCTCACCCTGTTGATTTTGCTGTCTTCCAATGCCACGTGCCACCCTGCCAATTATGGACTGAAACCTCTTAATAAGCCTTTCCCCTTTTAACTTTGGGTATTGGGTATTTCGGCTCAGCAACAAGAGAAAACTACAACAAAATTTAGTATCAAAGAAGTGAGGTCATTACTATGACTATACCTAACCCTGTCATTCAGAAGGTTTTGGGAATGCCTTGTGGGAAAGTTTGGAATGATTCAGAGACGTTGGCTAGAAAAATAGTGCTGGAACACCTCAGGCTGTTCTCTATGGGAGATTCTAGTCAGAGCCCGTAAGAGCAGAAAGCTAGTGAAGACCATGCTCAAGATGTTTCTAAAGCCAGGCGTGGTGGCACATGCCTGTAATCCCAGCACTCAGAAGGCTGAGGCAGGAGGATTGTTGTGAGTTGAAGCCTAGCCTGAGCTACAAAGTGAGCTCAAGGCCAGCCTAAACTTCATAGTAAGACCCTGTCTCAAAAAGACAAAAAAAAAAAAAAAAAAAGATGTTTCTGATGAAAGAACTGAAAAGGCTACTAGACTTCTGACAATGGGTGTTATAGTGTGTCAAAAATGTTGTTCTACATTTTGCTCATGACTTTGCCTGAGACTTTTAGATTAAGGGCAGCAGACAAATTAATCTGAGAAATTCCACTGCAGTTAAATGTTGAGGCTGTGGTATGACTATTCTTGGAGGCTTTCACAAATTTATGTTGATAATCAAAAACAAAGATCACAGCAGAATGATTTTAAAAATTTACAAGTTTTCGCCAAAAAGGAAACTCTAGTGAAGTTGTGTAATGCAAGGATAGAGCAGAGATCTTGATTGCTGAAAAGAAAAAAATAGAAAAGATGGTCTGAGGACATCACAAGCAGCATGACTCAACGCTTTGCAGCCTCAAAATGACAAAAGTAAAAGACTCTGCTTTGAGAAGAAAGCCAAGAGAAAAGCCAGGGGAGCTATAACCACCACAAGTGCCATAGGGGCAGAGCCACTCAAGCCCTTTGAACTTCACATCTTGCTACAGATTGCCTGCAATGCTACACACAGAACTACAGGACATAATATCTGCCCCACTGTGTTTTGGACTTTATTTGAACCTACTCTTTTTTCCCTCCATTTGTAACTTCTGGAATGGAAATGTTTATCTTGTACAGCTAAATGTCACAAGTACTTATTTTTCATTTGTACAGGGGCTCAGAGCTAAGAGGTTGCCATAAATCTCAGCAGACACTTGGAACTTCAACTTCTCAGCAATACTGAAACAGGACTTTGAGAACTCTTAGAAATGGACTAAATGCCTTTTGCATAAAAGAATATACATGAATCTTTGAGCAGGCGAAGGAGGAATGTTAAGATTTGTGGCAGGATGTCCCCTCAAAGCCTCATGTAGTCATGGGAGGGTGGGCTTTTCAGAGGTGGCTGAATCTAGAGTTTGTGAATGATTCATAGTCTAATGCAGGATTAAACTATACCCACCCGAGGGCAGATAATCTTTATACAACATAAGGGAAAAAAGAAGATTGCACTCTCTCTTACTCTCTCACTCACACCCTATTTGTTTGTTTGTTTGTTTGTTTTGGCAGAACTAGGGATTGAACTCAGGCCCTTGAACTTGACAGAGAAGCTTATTCCATTGAGCCATCCCCCCTCCCTCTGGTTATTGCTTTTACTATTTTCTGCCACCATGAACTGTTGCCTTCCTCTGTCATGTGCCACCCCGCCTTGGGACCAACCAATTATGAACCTCTATAAACCATGAGCTAAATAAACCTTTTCCCTATTAACTTTGCATGTCAGGTATTTTTGTCCCAACAATGAGAGAAAAGTAACTAAGACCACACTACCTACAAGATACACATTAATTAAAAAAAAAAAAAAAAAATGTCATAGATTGAAGATAAAAACATAGAAATAATACTCCCTGGAACAAGACAACAGAAAAAAGCATGGACAGCAACCCCATTTGCAAGCAAAGTGGATTTCAAGCCAAAATTGATGGAGAGAAACAAAGAAGGTCACTACATGGGCTGGGGAGGTATGCAAAGATATAGGGAGATAGGCAGTACCACATATGAAGCTGGCCCCTGACCCAGGCACATGGTGCCAGCCCAAAACGGGGCATGGTGACGCAGGCCTGTAATCACAGCACTGGAGAGGCTGAGATGGGGATCACTATGAGTCCAAACTGTGTAGCCAGTCCCTGTACCAAATAAATAAATGAAGATATAAAAAAGCCACTGCATCCTTCTAAAACGAACAATCACATATATAAACTTAATATCACATAACCACTATGTAAATTAAGTATTAATAGTAACGAAACACCAAAGTAGCACTAATACAGCTTCTCTTCCTATGAGCGGTCTTAGGTGACCTGTGAAAATGGTTCGCTACTCACTCGACCCAGAAAACCCCACAAAATCATGCAAATCAAGAGGCTCAAATCTTCGTGTTCACTTTAAGAACACGCGTGAAACTGCCCAGGCCATCAAGGGTATGCATATCCGAAAGGCCACCAAGTATCTGAAGGATGTCACATTAAAGAAGCAATGTGTACCATTCCGGGGTTACAATGGTGGAGTTGGTAGGTGTGCCCAGGCCAAACAGTGGGGCTGGACACAGGGTTGGTGGCCCAAAGAGCGCTGAATTTTTGTTACACATGCTTAAGAATGCAGAGAGTAATGCTGAGCTTAAGGGTTTAGACGTAGATTCTCTGGTTATTGAACATATCCAGGTGAACAAAGCACCCAAGATGCACCGCCGCACTTACAGAGCTCATGGCCGGATCAATCCATACATGAGCTCCCCCTGCCATATTGAGATGATCCTTACTGAAAAGGAACAAAATGTTCCCAAACCAGAGGAGGAGGTTGCACAGAAGAAAAAGATATCCCAGAAGAAACTGAAGAAACAAAAACTTATGGCACGGGAATAAATTAAACACAAAATAAATGCAAACAAGATCAAAAAAAAAGAAGCACTAATACAATCTCAATGAGAGAGTACCAAATAAATAAATGAAGATATAAAAAAGTCACTGCATCCTTCTAAAATAAACAATCAAATATATATACTTAATATCACATAGCCACTATGTAAATCAAGTATTAATAGTAACGAAACACCAAAGAAGCACTAATACAATCTCAATGGGAGACTTTAATATGCCAATGTCAAATAGATCAACTTACCAAAAAAAAAAAAGTCAACAAGTATCACAACTGAACCAAGGGCCAGCAAGATAACTCAGCAGACAAAGTACCTGCTCAGGCAAGCTCAGGGGCTGGGGTTCAATCCCCAGCACCACATGCCATGCTGGCTCCACCCCTAGGCGCACTGAGCCAGCCACTGAGTTTAGACATAGTGGCACATGCCTGTAATCCCAGTGCTAGGGAGGCTGAAAACAGGAGGATCACGACAAGTCTGATCTGCACAGTGAGACCATGTACCAAATACATCTAAAAAAGAAAAAACTGAACCAAACTTTAGAACAAATGGATTTAGTAGAAGTCTACAGTGTTGAACCCCACAACAACAGAATACATGCTTCTCAGCTATTCTTGGGACATTCTCCAAAATACTAGCCCATAGAACATGTTAAAGTAATGCAAAGGAACTGAAGTTATCTCACACATATTATCAGACCTCAGAGCAATTAAATCAAAGAACAATGACTAAAGAAACCACAAGAAATGGGGCCAGGGAGATGGTTCAGTAGAATAAGCGCTTCCATGGTAAGCACAAGGGCATGAGTTTAACCCCCGGTTCTGCCCAAAAAAAAAAAAAAAGAAAGAAAGAAAGAAACGTCCAGGTTCTGACAGATTCACTGCTGAATTCTAAGAAATTTAGAAGACTTTATGGTGTTACTTCTCAAACACTTTATTGAAACTGAAAGGGATAATTCAACACAAGCAAATCAATAAATATACCACATTAACAGAGCCAAGGAAACCAAACAATCATCTCAGTAGATGCAGAAAAAACACTTGACAAAGCCCAACACCCACCCATGCTTTAAAAAGCTCTACAGAAATTAAGATAAATGGTCTTTATGCCAATCTCATAAAAGCCTGCCATGAACAACCAACAACCAACACCATATTAAAATGGACAATAACTGAAAATTAGGGGCCGGGGAGATGGCTCAGTAGAATAAGCGCCTCCCTGGCAAGTGCAAGGGTCTGAGTTCAATCCCCGGTTCCGCAAAAAAAAAAAAAAAAGAAAAGAAAAGAAAATTAGGAAGCTTTCATTCTAAAATGAAGAACAAGACAAGGATGTCCACTATCAACCACTCTCACTCAATATATTTCTGGGAACATTAGCCAGAGCAATCAGACAAAAGAAAGACAGAAAAGGAATAATAATGAGGGGGGAGGGGAGTTAAATTATAACTATTTGTGGATGACATGATATTCTACATAGAAGAACTCAAAAACTCCACCAAAAGACTTCTAGATTTAATACCCAAATTCAACAACATGGTCAACACTCAAAAATCACTAGCATTCCTGTACACAAATAACAAACTCTCTGGCAGGAATAAGGGAAACCAAAATCTTCCAACATCATCCAAAAAATTTTTCAAAAATGCCTAGGAATCAATTTAACAAAGCAAGTAAAAGACCCCTACATTGAAAACTACTCTTAAAAAGAGATAGAAGAGAAACATAGCCCTTTGTCTCAATCACTCTTCTCTCCTTGCTGGGACAAATACCCGACACCCAAAACGAAGGAAGCAAAGCTTTCTTTTTAGCTCACAGTTTGTGGAGGTTTCAGTCCATACTCAGCTAGTTCCAAGGCAGAGGGTGGCACATGGCACAGAACAACAGTTCATGGCAGCAGCAAAGAGCAAAAGCAAAAGGCAGTGGTAGCAGCTCAGTCAGCTTAGCTAGCCTCTTTCCCTCCTTACATTGTAATGCAAATTACCTGCCCCATGGCGGATGCAGCAACCATATCCACAATAATCACAAACATCAGAGGTTTTGGGGGAACACCTATACACAAACCATAACATCTTTGTTCTAGATAGAGCAGAGAAAAACCAATACAGTGAAAATGACCATACTTCCAAATTGTTATACAGACTTAATGCAATCCAGATCAAAACATCACTAATATTATTCACAGAATTCAAAAACACAATCCTAAAATTAATTTGGCAACAAAAGAGACCTGGAATAGCAAAAGCAATTCTGGGTATCAAAGACAAGCCAGCAAGCATTGAAATCTTGTTCTGGAAATTAACTATAAAGCTACTGTGATAAAAACAGTATGGTAGGGCTGGGGAGATGGCTCAGTAGAATAATCCTTTCCCTAGCAAGTGCAAGGGCCTGAGTTCAATCCCCGGTTCCAACAAAAACAAGAAGCAGTATAGTACTGCCAAAAATAAAAAATAAAGGGGGCTGGGGAGATGACTCAGTGGAATAAGTGCTTCCCTGGCAAGCACAAGGACCTGAGTTCAACCCCTGGTTCCACCAAAAAAAATAAAAATAAATAAATAAATAAAAAATAAAAAGACCTGAGAATCAATGGAACAGATTAGAAAATGCAAAAACAATGCCAAACATACTCAGTTACTTAATCTTTTTTTTTTTTGGGGGGGGGGGCTCCAAAGATTGAACTCAGGCCCTTTCACTTGCCTCATCCATGTCCCCAGCCCCTATTCATTGACTCTTTGACACAGGAGCCAAACATCTTCACTGGAAGAAAGATAAGCTCTTTAATAAGTGTGCCTAGGGCTGGCAACATAGCTCAGCGGTCTAAAGCGCCTGCTTTGGCAAGCTTAGGCAAACTCTCAGGGACCATGGTTCCATCCCCAGCACCACATGCCATGCCAGCCCCTCCCCAGGCTGGGCTGAGCTGACCCTCCACTCCGCAAAAAAAGAGTCCGTGATGTGTAGCGAGACACTGTAATAAATAAATAAATAAATTTTAAAAAAAATAAGTGTGCTGAAAAAACTTGTTTCCCATCTGCCAAAGATAAAACTGAACACATATCCCACACTATGCACTAATATCAAAATGGATCAAAGATCTAAATAGTAAAGCAAAAACACTAAATCTACATGCAGACAAAATAAATGGAACACCTAAAGACACTAGTATAGGCAATGACTTTGTAAACAAAACTCCAATCACACAGGAACTATCACAAAGAAGGAACAACTGAGATCTCATCTTATTAAAAAGCATTTTTTTTTTCTTTCTTTCTTTTTTTTTTTGGTGGAACCAGGGATTGAACTCAGGCCCTTGACCTTGACAGGAAAGTATTTATTCTACTAAGCCATCTCCTGGCCCCTTAAAAAGCATTTTCATAGCAAAGAAACCACCAACAGAGTGAAGTGACCATCACTGGAAAAAAATTTTGCCAGTTGGTCCTCAGACAAAACACTAACTTCTAGAATACATTAAAAACTCAAGGACCCAGGGAGATAGCTCAATAGAATAAGCATTTGCCTGGCAAGTGCGGGTCCTGACTTCAATCCCCGATACCACAGGGAAAAAAACCCTCAAAAAATTCAGAACCCCAAATTTAAAGGCCCAATCCAAAATGGGACAGCTGAAATGAACAGATACTTCTCAGATGAAGAAGTAGAAACAGCAAATATATGAAAACATGTTCGGCATCACTGGTAATTCAAGAAATGAAAATTCAAACAACAGAGATTCCATCTCCAGAAAGAAATGATATTACCAAGAAATCAACAAATAATAAATGCTGGTGGGGCTACGGGAAAAAAAAACCTTCTCCACTGTTGGTGAGAGTGTGGACTGGTACAACCACTGTGCGTTCCTCAAAAAACTAAATCTGCAGGTTCCATTTGAGCCAGTTGGTATCTTCTTGAAAAACTTAAAAGCAACATACCACAGTGGTATATCCACATCCATGTTTTACAGCACAGTTTGTAATAGCTAAATCTTCGAAACAGCCCGAATGGCCGTCAACTAATGAATGCATAAAGATATGGGGATTTTTTAATACAATGAAGTACTATTCTGCCATAAAAAAGACAAAGTTGAGACATTTCTAGACAAATAGATGCACCTTAAGACCGTAAAATAAATTAGATACACATGTTTAAAGACACTTCATTTCTCTGGTGTGAGAAGCTGAAAGAGTAAGGGACCAAACCACGTAATAGATATTAGAAAATGTTCAGGAAAAGAAGAGAGGGAGAGAGGGAAAGAAAGAAACAAACAGAAAAAAATGAAGAAAAATACACACAAAGCTTTTGTGATTAAGGAGGTGAAGAGGAGTTAAAGAGGGGAGAACTGAAAAAAAGAAACAAGCTATTATCATGTACAGGTACAAATTACCTATGCAAGCCGGGGGTGGTGGCCTGTAATCCCAGCACTCCAGAGGCTGAGACAGGAGGATTGTTGTGAGTTCAAGACCAGCCTGAGCTACAAAGTGAGCTTACAGGCCAGCCTGAACTGCATAGTGAGACCCTGTCTCAAAAAAACAAAAAACAAAAAAACAAACAAACAAAAAAAAAAAAAAAAACTAATTACCTATGCTGAATCTTATCTACATAAATTTAAAAATAACCTTGGAGGGTAAAGTCACTTGTAATGTGAGCATCTCTGAAAAGAGGTCCTCATGCAGATGGTTGTAATAAGCAAAAAAAAAAAAAAAAAAAAAAAAAAAAGAAAAATATTCAAAAATAAAAAAAAAAAAAAAAAAAAAAAAAAAAAAAAAAAAAAAAAAAAAAAAAAAATGGTTCACGCTTCAAATATTTATTCAACATAGATTCCAATTCAGAAAATATAGGTTCTGTTTTGCACACTGCTCCACTCATTGGAAAAGACTCTATGGCCCTTAACATTCTCTCTCAAAAAATGAGGAAAAAAGGACCTATCTCTGTATATTTGAAAATAACATAAAAAGACAACAAAAAATAGAAAACAGGATGGTAGCTATGAATAAAATCCTGTAAAGATTACAACAGAGGAGTCCAATCTAATAATGATACCCTGAACACGCTGTAGACCCTTCCCTAAAATAAAAAAAAAAAAGATTACAATAAACGGGGCCAGTGAGATAGCTCAGCAGACAAAGTGCCTGCTTAGGCCTGCTTAGGCAAGCTTAGGCGAGCACAGAGACCCTGGTTCGATCCTGGACACCACATGTCACACCTGCCACACCCCAAGGGCAGGCTGAGACCAGACATAGCGGTGCACACTTGTAATCCTGGAGCTAGGGAGGCTAAAAGCAGGACAATCATGAGTCTGAGCTAGGTAATGAGATCCTACAACAACAAAGACATTAAAAAGAAAAAAAAAAAAAATTACAACAAATGGGCTAGAGAGATAGAAGCACAGGCACCTGTTTCACAAGCGCAAGGTTGTGAGTTCTATTGCCAGTACCAAAAAAAAAAAAAAAACTTACAACAAATGTGAATATTCTAAGCACACCAAGTAAAATCTACTGTCACACTGTACTTTAAGAAAGCAAAATCCAAATATATCTTCTTCATAAGAAATGTGCTTAAATATAAAGACATACAGCTATATTTAAAAGGATAAAGATACAGCATGCAAATTCTATCTGACTCAGAAATGTCTGACCAATTATCAAAATAACAAGCTAAAAGTACCTAATTTAAACTAGAAAGTACAAGTTTTTAAAAAAATATATACACATAAAGCAATAAGGGAAGAAGACTTCTAACAAGTATGGGTCCTTTCCTTTAAAAGAAATAGGGGTTGGGATTATATCTGTGAGTGTTTCTAGGTTCTCTTGTTTCTTCTAGCTTGGTAAGGATCCACTGTTATGAAAAAATAAACTGACATTTACTTAAAAAAAATAAAAAGAAAAGAAATAGGGGAGAGGGGCCATGGAGATAGCTCAGCCATCTAAGCACCAGCCTAGCCCAGCGCAAGGGTTCTGGTTTGATTCCTGATACTAGATGCCACACTGCTGCCGCTGCCCAACCCCCACACTGTCATTTGCATCGAGCTGACCAACAGCGGGTGTAGTGGTGCACACCAATAATCCCAGTACTGGAAAGGCAGAAACAGGGATCACTACAAGTAAGACTTGTGTACCAAAAATATAAATTTTGCTGGGGAGATAGCTCAGTAGAATAAGTGCTTGCCTGGTAAGTGCAAGAGCCTGAATTCAATCCCTGGTTCCACAAGAGATAGATAGATAGATAGATAGATAGATAGATAGATAGATAGATAGATAGATAGATAGATAGACAGATGAAAGAAAGAAAGAAAGAAAGAAAGAAAGAAAGAAAGAAAGAAAGAAAGAAAGAAAGAAAGAGAAAGAAAAAGAAAAGAAAAGAAATAGAAAAAGAAAAAGAAAAAGAAAAAGAAAAGGAAAGAAAAATACGGGCAGTGATGTAGCTCAGTGGCACAAGCACCTGTCTGGCAAGTGCAACAACATCCTGAATTTGATTTCCAGTACCAAAAAAAAAAGAAAGTAATAGTCATCCTATCAAAGGGAAGGGGCTGGCCAGATAGCTCACGGGACTAATGCACCTGCTTAGGCAGAGCACAGCAGCCAGGGTTTGATCCCTGGTATGCAATGGCAGTCACACCCCCAGAACCACTGAGATGGCAATTGAGACTGGGCATGGTTGGCACATGCCTATAATCCCAGCACTCAGGAGGCTGAAAAGAGGAGAATCATTTCAGTCCAGTCTGCATAGTGAAACCCTGTACTAAATATATTGAAAAGAAAAAAAAAAAAAAGTACAAAGGGATCCCAGCACTCTGGAGGCTGACGCAGGAGGATCAGGATGAGCCTGGGCTTCAAAGTGAGCTCAAAACCAACTTCAACTGCATAGGAGACCATGCCTCAAAAAAAGACAAAAAAAAAAAAAAAAAGTACAAAGGGATAAAAGTACTGTAATACAGTAATTCGACAGACAAGAATTTTTATTTAAATCTTTGTAAAATGGTTTAAAAGATCATATTCAGAGGTTTGTGATATATGTAAAAGTATAATGTACAGCAACAGAAAGACTAACCAAACTATTACATTTCTATGTTACACACTAAGTACTATAAGTAAAACTAGACTTCAATAAGTTAAGATATACACCATAAACCATAAAGCAACTGAAATTGGGCTATAAAGTACCACATTCAATGTCATAGGGGCTGGGGTTATTTATATAGCTCAATGGTACAACACCTGCCTGGCAAGCATAAGGTTCTGAGTTCAATTCCTGATCCAAAATATAAAAAATAAAAAACTGCCATGCCAGCTGTTTATTAGGACAAAGCACTGTAGAGCCTGACATAAAATAACCTTGAAGCCGGGCGTGGTGGCACATGCCTGTAATCCCAGCACTCGGGAGGCTGAGGCAGGAGGATTGCTGTGAGTTCGAGACCAGCCTGAGCTACAAAGTGAGCTTAAGGCCAGCCTGAACTGCATAGTGAGACCCTGTCTCAAAAAGACAAAAAAAAAAAAGTCATTAAAGGGAAAAAAGCAAACAAAAGACATCAAAAGAAAATAAGGTGGCATACTCATAGGTCACAAATCATTCTAAATGTTAATGGCCTAGGTCAGTCATGGTAAACCTTTTTGAGACCAACCGCCCAAACTGCTCCTCACATCATAGCCCAGCTCCACTGCTCTCCAAGCATGTGCATGCCCCTATGTGTGCAATTATCTGATGCTCAGCTAGAATGTCAGCTGGAACAATGATGAGGTGACCTGGCTAGCATACCAACACAGAGGGCTCTACATACCAGCCATAGCATGAAGATATAGTAGAGACACAAAAAATGCCATAGATTCACCACCACGGGTCTACGTACAATTGTCAAGAGATTTTTCAGATAGGATAAAAGGGACTTAACAAAATCTACTTCTTACAAGAAATGGGTTTTTAAAGGGATATAGTTTAAAATATTAAAAAGGCTTTTTAAAAATGTATATACCACATTGGGGCTGAGGAGATGGCTCAGTGGAATAAGTGCTTCCCTGGCAAGCGCAAGGGCAAAGTTCAATCCCCGGTTCTGCCAAAAATTAAATAAATAAATAAATAAAAATAAATTTTAAAAAAATTATATATATATATATATATATATATATATATATATATACACACACACACACACACCATAGTGACAATCAAGAGAAATATGAGTGATTTTACTAATACCAAAGTAGACTTCAAGCCAGGAGCATAGCTCAGTGGCACAGTACAAGGTCCTGAATTTAATTCCCTGTACCAAAAAGAAAAAAGAATTTTAAAAAACAAAGCAGACTTCAGGTTGGGCAAGCCCACAATCACAGTACTGTTGAGGCTGAAGCAAGAGGATCACTGCAAGTGTGAGGACACACAGTGAATTCAGGGTCCATCTCAACTACATAATGAGACCCTATCTCAAAAAAATGCACACAGGGGGCTGGGGAGATGGCTCAGTGGAATAAGTGCTTCCCTGGCAAGCACAGGGCCTGAGTTCAATCCTCGGTTCCGGAAAAAAAAAAAAAAAAAAAAA
>PVKA01048623.1:0-13628 GCA_004027165.1 Ctenomys sociabilis
TCTCAGGCACGACGGGCCTGAGGTTCTACACTCACTGACCTTTGATGCCCAGAGAATCGGGGAAATTCCCACTCAATCAGTGGGCTTTAGGTCAGGGGATCCGGGGAGGTGTTGGTGAGTGGGTCCTGAGGTTTCAGACCAGTCACTGGCTTGGAGGGGTTGGGGACAGGGATCTGCGAAGCGCGTGTGGGAAGAAGCCAAAGGCTCTCCCTCAGACTCACCACACTCTCACTGCTCTGGGAAGCCTGGTGAGTCCTGTAAATTTGCTCTCACTGGGAGAGCTTGGCGTGGGATCCAGGAAGCCGCTGGAGTCAGCCACTGTCTCTGGCTGGTCTCAGGTCCTGGGCAGGGGCGGGCGGGATGGAGCAGGATGGCGGAGTCGGCCGCGCTGTCTCTGGCCGGTCTCAGGAGCTGGGCGGGGCCTCCTGTTGGTCCTTTTAATGTTACCTTTTGAGAAATGTCTTTTTAGATAGATTGCCCATTTTTAATTGGCTATTTGTCTATTTGGTATGGAGTTTTTGCAATTCTTTCTGCACTCGGAGTGTCAGCATTTCTCAGATGTGCGGTTTGTAGTTGTGTCCATTCTCTGTGCTGTGCAGAAGTTTTTCCATTGGATGTAATCCTGTGTATCTTTTTTTTTTTTTTTTTTTTTTTTTTGCTTTTTGTATGTGCTTTGAGGTCTTGTCCAAAAGGTAGCTGTCCAGCTTCAGAGCCTCTGTGCTGAAGTGCTCCTGTATTTCTTCCTGCAGCTTCACATCTTACATTTCACTCTTTTGAAGTATATCTCAAAATCCATTTTGAGTTGATTTTTGTATCTGGTGAGAGATAAGCTGTTCCTTTCAGTGTTTTGCATGAGGATATCCATGTCCCCGGCAGTATTTATTGAAAATGTTCTCTCCAGGACAAATTTTCGGCACCTTTATGAAAGGCCAATTGGCTGTAGGTGCATGCGTTTATTTCTAGGTTTTCTATTCTGTTCCATGCGTCTGTGTGGCCATGTTTGTGCCAGTACTGCTCCTAAGTACTACTCCTTGTAATATGTTTCAAAGTCAAATAGCATAAGGCCTCCTGCTTTTTAAAGACTATGATTCTTCCAATCCATGAACATGGATGTCTTCATAAATCTTTGTGTCCTCCAGTTTTTTCATCTGTGTTTGGCAGTTTCCATTGTAGAGATCTTTTGCTTCTATGGTTATATTTCTTTCTAGGTATTCTATCTGGTATTGTTTTTAATAGATACTATAAATGTGATTATTTATCTCTTTCAGATAACTCAAAACTCATTTTTGTGTTATAGTTAAAGCTTTAATATTTATTATTGCCTAGAATTTTCTCTGATCTTCACCACTGGGAGGGATGTATTAAACTTAGCAATACTGAAAGTGGTGTAATCATAGGTTCTGTTGCGTTGTTCTCAATTTTTTTTTTTTGGTTTAGAATCTACTGAGTCCTTTAAAAAACTATCATGAAGTATAAAACTCCTTTGAAAGTCTGTGCAGTGAGAGGAAGCCAATTAAATATCCTAAGTGCCCTTTCTTTTGTCATAATGAGTTATGGTGGAATCTTTCTGCTTCTGGTTAGCATTGTTTTTGAAAAGCGACCTTGCAAATGGTTGACTATACCCAGATTGAGGAACTCAGATCTTCATGCTGGTCCTTACTCCAAGATGCTTGGCAAATTTCATAACTTCTTGTAAACAGATTATTTCCAATTTTTGTTTCATGTATTTGCCAATGAACTGGGGAGAGTAAAATTACATACACTGAAGGATTTCAGGTCTTGCATCAAAATTTAAATGTCTTTTTGGTTTAAAGAACGTTTACTTTGGAACTGTTGTATAATGTTTGTTAGAATTCTGCATCTTCTTCCCTCCAATATTAAGAAGCTTTACTAACATGGAACAGTTGGGTTTTACTTGCCTGAAAATGCAGGCATCAAGGTGAATACCTTCATTTTGTCACTAGAAACCTGTTTCATTTCAATATTAAAATGCTGATTGATGCCTGTTTTCTTTTTTTTTTTAAATAGGTCTTACAAATTAAGAAGATTTGGAGCTGCAGAAATGGTTGGTCCTAGCTACAAATGGGAATTTGAAGTCATTCTGAGCTACATCCTGGGATAATTGTGTTTGACAGGAACCAAATCTTATGAAATCCCCAAGGTAAAATAATTTTAACAAGCACCTAGAGATAATGTCTTGATAAATTATTGAATATGTAGCATCACTAAATATCCATGAATTAAGGAACCTTTATAGAAGCCTTTTAAAACTGAGACTATTTGGGAATTTAGGGAAATAACATTCTTTTAACTTCAACTTTCATCTTTGAAAAGCAGTGCTTTTGCTTGTTCAGTGAGGGAAATGCAAGGAGAGACAGAATTATTGAACAGCTTTTCTGCCCCAGTTCCTCCTCCTCCCCCCCTGGCATTTCTGTGGGGCATCATAGTTATGCTGAGCTGTATACTTGTTTTAGGGACAAAGAATTTGTTGCTATTCTTCCAGGAATTGTTAGTGTAAGGAGATGGGTCAGGGGTCAGTACTTGGGGTTTTAAATGTCTGCCCTTGACAAGCCTTGATTTTGGGAGTTTGTTGTGTTGATCCAGTGAAGAAAGTGGAAAGGATTTTCAAAGTATAGAACAGAGGGAGCTGGGGATACAGAGGATGGGAGAACCAGAGAGATCCAGCAAGTGGTAGTGGGGGCACCCTGGGGTCAGTAGCTGCAGGAAGCCACTGCTGCGCAGACTTTGGGGACCAAGGATGCAGTGCTGGGCAGGCTATGGGAAGGGGCCCAAGGGGAGCTGGGCCTTTAGCAGAGCCTTCTGCAGGAGCTGGAGCTGCTCTGTAGACACTGCTGAGAGAGGGGAGGGTGAAAGGCATTCCTTCCTTCCCCTTCTGAGCCCCAGCCATTTTCTCCAGGCTGGCTGGGGGCCTGGTAATACACCCTGGAGGTACCCCCTGCTGTTCTCAGTACAGGGGCGGGAGAAAATAGACCTGAAAGCAAAATAGGCCTAGGTTGGCATTGAGCTCATATGTTCTGAGAAAAAAATTAAAAGTTAATTTTCTTTTAGCAGTATTATTTTCACATCAGAAACTATGTTGCCCATTTCTTGGCTGTTTTATGATTCATTTAACCAGTCCCATATTATTAAACACTGGGGTCTTTTTTTTTTGGTACCAGGGATCAAACTCAGGACCTTGCACTTGCCAGGCAAGCACTTATTCCACTGAACTATCTCCCTTTCCCTGGGGTCATTTTTAATGTAATAAACAATAGTCAAAATGCCCCATACAGTTCTAGTTCTTTCTTTGGGACTATCTTAGTTACTCTTCTCTCATTGCTGGAACAAATACCCACCACCCAATGTGAGGGAAGGAAAGGTTTATTTAGCTCACAGTTACTGGAGGTTTCAGTCCATCTTCAGCTGGCTCCAAGGCAGAGGGGCACACGGCAGAGAGCAGCCGTTCATGGTGGCAGAACAGCAGCAATGGCAAAGAGCAATCACTAAAGAAAGTCCGTCTCTCTGTCTGTTATATTCCATTCAGGGTCTCTGCCCCAGGCTGGAGGAAATACACACATAATCCCAGCAGTACTAAAACCCATAATCCCAGCCTTGGATCACACATAATCCCAGTGGATCATGAGTTAATCACAAGCTCTAGCTGTCTGCGGCCCATGATTACATGAGGCTTTCAGGGGACAACTAGACATAAACCATAACAGGGACTAAATCCTATGGGAGACTTGCTAGATTGAAGAATATAAATACTGCATTTGATTCACATTATGAAATAATCTACCATATTATACTTTTACCAAGTTAAATACTTTCCATACTGTAGGAGAGTTATCTCATTCTGATATTACAGGCAATAAAGATGTATGCTAATGTTATGGGCTGAAAAAAAATCCCTTATTTATTTTGCATATTTGTTAAACATTTAGATTTCTTTTGTTGCATTGTAAAGCTCTTAGGCTTCATAAATTCAACTAGGAGATTGGCACAAAAATTGAAAAATAATTGGAATAAGTAAATGGACACTTTTTACTGTTGACATCTTTACAATATAGTTGCATTCATCTTGAGTTTGTCCATATACGTGTTGAATCTTGATAATTTTTGTTATTCCCCTCTTCCTCCTATCTCTCCTTTCCTCCTTTCCCAGGTCCCCTTAAAGATCGAACATGTTCCATAATGCTATTTCAAATCATCTAGAAGACAAGTTGTTCCCAAGGGTGGAAATGGGGTTGGAGCCTTCTGGCTGGCGGTGAGGAGTTTGCTGGCTCCTTGTGAAAGTTTCATTGCTCTCCACGTCACCTTTTAATGTGCATAGCAGAGACTTTTCCTGCCTCAGAGAGCGCATTTCTTTAGGATGCCTCCCACAATCCCACAAAGTCAGTTACACGTGTGCCATGGAATCTTCTGTGAAGAGACCTGCTAGGCGTGGTGGCACATGCCTGTAATCCCAGCACTCGGGAGGCTAAGGCAGGAGGTTGTTACAAGTTTGAGCCAGCCTGGAATATACACACAAATTAAAAGTTAGCTTCTGTTATATGGTGAGACCCTGTTTCAAAAGAAAAAAAAAATGTTTATTAAGAATCAAGAAGTTCAGGAACTGGGGTTCAATTCCTGGCCCTACATGCCAGCCCCGTTCCTGGGTGCACTGAGCCACCAAGTCCAGCAGGTTGGATCATGCCTATAATCCCAGCACTGGGGAGGCTGAAAACAGAATCACTATGAGTCTGAGCTGTATAGTGAGACCCAGTACCAAAAACATTACAAAAAAAAAAAAAAAAAAAGGTCAGGCTTATGTAGTTCTCTAAATGTTAAAAAAAGGTAGAAGATGAAGGCCAAAAGTAATGCATCTTTTAATATTTCCCAGTTATTACTCTTGTTTTTGAACAGACCATGCAACCACACTGTGAGCTGAACTGTCTTAACTGTTTGATGCTGTCCATCCAAGTAAGGCTAAGGGCTAAGTTTATTCTCCTACTCCCTCTGCCCCCCAAATCTGAGTTTGTTTCAGTGAACTGTGAGATTCATCTTCTAGACCTAAACAGCCAGTGGAACCAGGACACTCATGGGCCACATGTGTAAAAGTCTGGCAAATTCTTTCAGAAGTAGAAACCATGTGTGTTTTGTCTGAATCCAGTTCTAAGTGTTTTTCTTTTTGAATTTCATGATAGGAAGTAGACTTTAACCCCATGTTGTAGCAGGGAAACTTGAGTTTGCTGTGTAGATTCCTAAATCCACTGAGGTACACTGCTGACTTGGAAAGCCCTTCATTATAAAAGGCAGTCATTGAAAATTGAGTTAATGTTCAATTCCAGTTTAAGTTTGATTGGCCTTTGGTTTTCGTTGGGAAGCAGATGTCAAAGGCCACACATGTGCTGTGCCCACTCCCTGCTCCTGGGTGGGGCTTGCCAGGGAGCCTGGCCTGGCAGGGTCCTCACTGACTTGTGCCATGTTCCCCCCTAGGATGAGAGCCTGCGCCAAGTCAGTGCTGCTGTCACACTGGGTCTTCCTGGCCTACGTGCTAATGGTGTGCTGCAAGCTGATGTCCGCCTCTAGCCAGCACCTCCGAGGACATGCAGGTAAGCCCTGGATGCTCATTATACTCTGCTGGGATCAATTAACGAAGCCCTTTCCAGTGTCAGAGCCCACATTTTAGACACAGGCAGCTTACTGGGGTGCTCTACTGTGAGTAAACCAGAGGAGACAGACGGCACTGCAGAGTGAGGGGAGGGCTTAATGGTTTGCTCCTTGCAAGTGCTGCTTCTGCCAGGTTTTTGAGATGTCTTCAGGTTATTTTTTAGACTTTTCTTTTCCTGGGAACACTTCATCTTTTGTGTGCTTTTTCTCGAAGAATGACAGAAAGCTAGCAGTACACTGTTGCATGGAGGTAGTGCAGGCACTGTCCTACAAGCCCTGGAGAAGGTAGAACATGTGCACTGATACACTTCACACGAGGTGAGAGTGAGTGACACTTTTAGGTAACTTAATACCTTTCTATGACATGTAGGGAAAAGATGCTGAATGAATAATAAAAAACAAAACAAAGCAAAACAAAATAAAACAAAAAAAGGAAAGAAAAAGTGGTGCAAGCGTTTGCATGGACCTTAAAATGAAAGTTGTAAATGTGGTCATTTTAGCAATTTCTAGAGAAACTCATACATACATATTGCCTTTTTCTTCAATCCAAGGTTTTGGATGAAGTGTGAGTGTGTGTGTGTGTGTGTGTGTGTGTGTGTGTGTGACATGCAAGAGAGAATGAGAATATTTTGTGCTTCTCCTCTCCTTTGTGACATCTATATTAAAAGTGAACCCGATTTGGAAATCCTCATTTTGTAAATAACTCCCATTTGTCAGTGGACTCAGCCTAATGATTTTGGTTCTGTGCTAACTTGGGTGTGGTGGTGCCAGAACAGCTTCAGTGTCACGAAATTGCTTCCAGATCCCATTTAAGTCCTCTCTCCAACGGCCCTTGTGTGTGATGTTCGTGCAGTAGCCCTACCCCTAGGTCCATAGCAAGTCATGCTCTGCTTCCTTACTCTACTGTGTTAAGGTTAATTCTAATTTCAGACTCAAGGTAGTTTCTTAAATCTCTCACAATTCAATTTTCCCTCCTCAAGCAACAGTTAGAAGAAGATGAAAAAAATAATGATTGAAGTTGCAGCAGATCAGTATCAAATCAGTAGCGTGCGCTGCTGTGGAGAGCCCACAGCTACCTGTGACTGCGAGGTGCGCCTTTTGATGAGTTTGTACAGGAGGACAGAGTGTTTGAAGTCATTAGGCTTATCTGGTTAATACACATCTCTCTTCCCGCAAGGAGGTCAGGAGTCCGTGGGGCTAGTCAGCACGCAGAGCATTTCATTGGGGCCTCTTATCAGCAGCAGATTGCGGGCTTTCTGGAGCCACGCTGGCTGGCGTAGTTGTATTGCGGAGTGCTTAAAGCTTGAAGGAAATTAAGGACATGACTGAACTTCCCATTTTTGTCTGCGTGGCAGTCACTGTTTTGTATGTAACTCTGAACTTGAGAAATGTAGAACTGTACAGCAAAATCTAAATTAAGATGCAATTGCATGCTGAAGAAAGGCTGATGGTGTCTTTTGTATCACTGGAAGTTCAGCATGTGTCAGGAAAAGCAAAAGTCCAGTCCTGCCAAAGAAGTGACAGTTGCTGTGCTTGCTAGGCAACTTCCTTTGGCTTCTCAGCACACATGGCCTGCAGTTTGGTTTCTCTTTGAGCTGTTGTGGATTCCTCTTCCTTCATCTTTGGAATTTAAATGACTATTACTCCACATCTTACCAACAGTTAGGGGAGTCAGGGCTGAGTGGCTCCCAGGGGCTCTGTTCTTTAACTGAACATGTGTGCTACGTTGTGGACCATGTTTGTGGTCCAACTAGATTACAGTACACCTGCCAGGTGTAAATTGTGCCCCTGATGCCATGATGGACTGGGTACTAAAGAAATATATATAATAGTCTGTTGACTTTTGTCTATTTGTGTCTTAGTTACTTTTCTCAAACCTACAAGTTAAAGGGGAAAATTTTTATTTCAACTCAGAGTTTGTAGAGTTTTCAGTTCATATCAGCCAGCTTTGAGGTAGAGTGGCATAGCTGAGCCAAGACAGTTCATGGTGTGGCAGGCAGAAGACAGCAAACAGCAAACAGCAAGCTTTCCTTTCCTTTTTATTCAATCGTAGGTTAGAAGCCTTTTGGGAGGTGCCATCCATACCCAGGGTGGGGCTTCTGTCTTCAGTAAATCCATTCAGGCATATCCAGAACTATACTAATTACAGTTAGTGTACTAATTTTACACCATACACTTTTTTTTTTTTTTTTTTTGTCTTTTTGAGACAGGGTCTCACTATGCAGTTCAGGCTGGCCTTAAACTCACTTTGTAGCTCAGGCTGGTCTTGAACTCACAACAATCCTCCTGCCTCAGCCTCCTGAGTGCTGGGATTACAGGCATGTGCCACCACGCCCGGCTACACCATACACTTTTAACTCCAGTATCATATACTTAAGCATAGTCAGCTCAGAAAAGCCCACTTATTAGCACATGAGGCTTTGGACACTTTAAAAAAATATTATTTATTTATTTGATACAGGGTCTTGCTATGCTGTTCAGACTCAGGGATCCTCCTGTCTCAGTCTCACCAGGCCTGGGATTACAAGTGTGCACCTCCATACCCAGCTTCAGGGTTGGCAGGCCAGCATAGTACGTAGTACCAGGGACTGAACTCTGGTCCTTGTGCTTGCCATGCAGGAGCTTAGATCCCGGAGCTATCTCTCTAGCCGCATGAGGCTTTGGGAGGGTATTTATGTAAAAGCCATAACAATTTGTTGCTAATTGAAAAGTTTTATAGTTTCCTTTTGATGGTAAAAATTCCAAATAATGCAGACAATTAATCATGAAAGGTACATTCTTTTAACATTTTCTTGGGTGTCTTCCTAGGAAAGAAGAATATGTACACCAGTATGTATTTGTTACACCAGTAACATATACATATGTTTCTATGTACCCTGTGTCATAGCCATCCCCAGATCCAAGTTCCAACTTAATGACAGAGTTTAGAAGTCTTTTCATTGGATATTCACAGATCTCTGGTATTCTAAGATTGCATGGTAATCTATTGGATGATTATACCATAAATTATATGATCATTCCAAGTTTGGTTAGT
Organism: Ctenomys sociabilis; assembly: GCA_004027165.1. Classification (NCBI taxonomy): domain Eukaryota; kingdom Metazoa; phylum Chordata; class Mammalia; order Rodentia; family Ctenomyidae; genus Ctenomys; species Ctenomys sociabilis. The sequence continues at coordinate 8,687 of PVKA01048623.1, forward strand.
TTGTTATCAAACTTGTACAATTACATACATCCTCTCTTCAGACAAGTTTCTCCCAGTGAAACTTCTGAGTTACAATGCATGCTAGTGTGCTAGTGGCAGTAGACCAGTTGCTGTAGTAAATAGACCACACAGGGGCCAACAGAAGCAAGTTTCGTTTCTTGCTTATAAGCACTGGATGGCTAAATCGGTGAGATGAAGGGTCTCCATCTGCTAGTCTCTTAGTAAACCATGCTGGACAGTAGCTTTGTTCCTTTCATCATTTGGTTTTCAAGGGTGAGGTGGTATCGTCTCCATTCCAGCCAGCTGAGAGTGAGGAGGGGAACAGCTGTGGGAGACTTCACCTGGAAGGTGCTATTTTTTTTATTACTATTATTATTTTTATTGAAGAACAAATAGCAATGAGACAGTTTCAAGACAAATTAACAAGACAAATTTGATAAATTAATACATTGCAAAATGTTTCTGTAATGTTTTGGTGTCGAACAAGGTGCATACATAATATACTTACAGACATTATTATAGCAGATGTCTCTAATCAGTGAATGAAGAGAGTGTAGCTATATACTTATCTTATTTTTTATAGCTGAACTATATCACAGATTCAATAATACTTTCTACCTTGTTATCTCCTTAGTGTTTGTCCATAGTACTAGAAGCCAACATAATATCTTGTCTAACCACTATTAGTGCAAACCTTGCTTCTCATAAAATTATGCAGAAGCATGGTATATTTATCCCAACTGTACTGTTTATACACAAATATCATGATTCTTCCTTTGTATACCCCCTTTTATTTTGTCTAGTCCTATCAAAGATAAGCACTCCATTGTCATTAAGCCAAGTTAGGTACCTAAACTCGGTGACACAATCCAATAGTTCAGTATTCCACAATAATAGTGAGTTATCTGAAGAAGTTGTTGACTATAGCCATTTACAGCTCAACTTATTATTATGGCCCCACGTTATATACCTCCTTTTCATACTTTTCTGCTGGATGGTTAAGACTGAGATAGATCAAGATCTATGTATCAAAAGATGGAGGTTTTGTTTCTGATGAGGTCAATGAAGTCCCCTCAGGGTTTATCTTGTAATCCTGTACCTTACTCTGCAGATCCTTTGTCTGTGTCATCCATGTGGATGAGTCTCGACCAACGCTTGACCAATTTGCTCTCTGTAAGAGCCTGAGAGAAAGTTTTCTCTCCATGTGACATTTCCAAGGCACACTACACATCATAAATCTCTTTGCTCTGTGGCTCTTTAATCTCCTTGATCACAACTGAGTTTTATGATGTTACAGTACAGGTTCTCTTATGCACTGAGTCTTTGCTGACCTTGAAATGCTAGGGCCAAAATGTTGGCTGGCCTTGTGGCTCTTTTTTTTTTTTTTTTTGGTGGAACCAGGGATTGAACTCAGGCCCCTCCGCTTGCCAGGCAAGCACTTATTCCACTGAGCCATCTCCCCAGCTCCGGTTGCGGCTCTTCTATTTCTCCAATTTTGATTTGTGAACTTAGGTTGTTAACTAATTAGTACCGAGGCATATGCCTTTCAGTTTGCCCTAACTGTCTGACTCAATTGTTTTTAGTTGTTGTTGTACGTTTCTATTTGTATTTCTTCTTTTGAATTCTTATACTAGGGAGACTATATGATATTTGCACATGTGTGCATGTGTGTCTGGTTTATTTCACTTACGAGTATATGTTCAAGTGGCATCCACTTCAATATAAATGCTTCAAGTGTATCATTCTTTATAGCTGACTAATATTCCACAATATAGAAATACCACATTTTTTCAACCATTCCTCATGTGAAGGACATCTTGGTTATTTCCAAGATTTTGCTATCATAAATTGTGCTGCTATAAACATAGGTACACATATATCACTATGATATGATGTTTTCAGTTCCTCCAGGAAAATTCCCACTAGGGGGATAGTTGGCTTGAATGGGATTTCCAGTCCTACTCTTTTAAGGAGTCTCCACACTGACCTCCACAATGGTTGTACCAGTCTACATTCCCACCAGCAGTGGAGAAGTGTTTCTTTTTCCCCAGAACCTCTCCAACATTTGTTGTTGGTTGATTTCCTTATGATAGCCATTCTTTCTGGAGTGAGATGGTATCTCAGTGTTGTTTTATTTGCATTTCACGGATGGCTAGCAATGTGGAGCATTTTTTCATATATTTGTTCGCTTCTTTAATTTCGTCCTCTGAGAAGTGTGTATTCATCTCAGATGCCCATTTCTGAATTGGGTCTTTAAATTTGAGGGCCCTGTTCTATCTTAGTTCTTTATATATTCTAGACAGTAGACCTCTGTCTGATTGCTTATTAGGATTTTTTCAAAATTTGTGGGTTGTCTTTTCACTTTGTTGACAATTTCTTTTGACATGCAGAAGCTCCTTAAGAAGAGTTGATCTCAGTTGTTGATTCTTTCAAGTGCTTCCCATGCGAATATATGTTAGTTCATGAACTCTTTACCTGCCCCTATGTCTTCAAGAGTTCCTCCTACTTTCTCTCCCAGGAGATTGAGAGTTTCTGTTTTAATGTTTAGATCTTTAATCCATTTTGATTTTAACTTAGTGCACGGTGATAGAGCTGGGTCCAGTTTTAGTTTTCAGCATGTAGAAAGCCATGTTATCCAGCACCATTTGTTAAACAGGCTATCTTTCTTCCAGTGAGCTTGTTTAGCCCCTTTGTTGTAGATCAGATGGCTGAGTGTGATTGTAGATGCCTCTGCGTCTTCTAATCTCTTCCACTGATCCTCAGGTCTATTTTGTTGCCAGTACCATGTTGATTTTATCCCAGTGGCTTTGTAGTATAATTTTAAGTCAGAAATTGTGATGCCTCCTGCCTTGTCTTTATTGGCCAAGATTGCATTTGCTATTCTAGGTCGTTTGTGGTTCCAAATAAATTTTAGGATTGATTTCTCTATATCTGGGAAGTATGTTGGTGGCAGTTTGATAGGGATTATGTTAAATCTGTACAGCAATTTTGGAAGTATGGCCATCTTCACGATGTTGGTTCTTCCTATCCAGGAGCATGGAATATCTTTCCATTTTCTGAAATCCTCTATAATCTCTTTTCTTAGGATGTTGTAATTTTCCGTGAAAAGATCTTTGACTTCCTTGGTTAAGTGAATCCCAAGGTATTTCATTTTCCATGGTGCTATTATAAAAGGTATTGTTTCCCTTTCAGTGTGCTTGTTATCTGTGTAGAGGAATGCTATTGACTTTTGAGTGTTGATTTTGTATCCTGCTATGCTACTGATTTTCTTTTTTTTTGTCTTTTTTTTTTTTGAGACAGGGTCTCACTGTGCAGTTCAGGCTGGCCTTAAGCTCACTTTGTAGCTCAGGCTGGTCTCGAACTCACAACAATCCTCCTGCCTCAGCCTCCCTAGTGCTGGGATTACAGGCATGCGCCACCACGCCCAGCTATGCTACTGATTTTCCATGTCAGTTCTAGTAGTTTCTTGGTGGAATTTTTGGGGTCTTCTAAGTGAAGTATCATGTCATCTGCAAATAGTGATAATTTAACATCTTCTTTACCTATTCTTATTCCCTTTATTTCTCTTTCTTTTCTAATGGCTGTTGCTAAGGAGTCCAAGACTATGTTGAATAGGAGGGGTGATAGAGGACATCCTTGTCTTGTACCTGATTTAAGAGTAAATGATTTCAGTTTTTCCTCATTTAGGATTATATTAGCTTTTGGGTTGTCATAGATGGCTTTTATCAAGTTAAGCTAGAGTCCATCTATTCCAATTTTCTGTAGGACCGTGAACATGAATGAGTGTTGGACTTTGTCAAAAGCTTTCTCTGCATCAATTGAGATGATCATGTGGTTTTTAGATTTCAGTTATTAATATAGTGTATTACGTTTATAGATTTTAGAATGTTGAACCATCCATGCATCCCTGGGATGAATTGTACCCAGTCATGTTGTATGATCTTCTTGATGATTTGCTGTATTCTATTTGCCAGGATTTTGTTGAGTATTTTTGCATCTATGTTCCTGAGGGAGACTGTCCTGTAGTTCTTCTTTTAGGTTGTATCTTTCCCTGGTTTTGGAATCAGTATTATACTTGCCTCCAGAAATGATTTTGGGAGGACTGTTTCCTCTTCAATTTCATTGAAGATTTTGTGGAGTGTGGGGATTATATCTTCTATAAATTTCTTGTCGAATTCAGCTGTGAATCCATCAGGACCTCGACTTTTCATTGTCAGTAGGCTTTTTGTTTTATTTCGTATTTCTTTGGCTGTTATTGAGTTATTGACAGTTATTATATATTCTTGATTCAGCTTTGGTAATTTGTACCTTTCGAGGAATCTGTCCATTTTTTCCTGTGTCTTCTATTCTGTGAGCATAAATATTCTTGAAGTAGGTATTGATAATCTTCTGAATTTCCGCTGGGTCTGTGGTAATTTCACCCTTTTCATTCCTTATCGCTTGTACTTGAATTTTCTCTTGCCTCTTTTTGATGAGGTTGGCTAGAGGCTTATCAACTTTATTTAGTCTTTGAAAGAACCAAGTTTTTTATTTGTGAATTCTTTGAACTGTTTTATTCATCCCAATTGAATTAATTTCTGCTCTAATCTTTATGATTTCTTTCCTTCTTTGCGCTCTGGGTTTCGTTTCCTCTTCTTTTTCTAGTTGTCGGAGGTGCAACATTAGGGTGCTAATTTGTTCCGGTTCTGTTTTCCTAATGTGTGAGTTCATAGCTATGATTTTCCTTCTAAGAACTGTTTTCACTGCATCCCATAAATTCCGGTAAGTTGTACTTGAATTTTCATTGAATTGTAGATATTGTTGAATTTCTTGTTGAATTTCTTCTGTGACCCATTGATTGCTGAGTAGGGTGTTGTTTAGTTTCCTTGAATTTAGCGAGTTTTTCTGGTTTCTTTTCTTTCTTTCTTTTTTTTTTTTATTTATTTTTATTTTATTAAAATAC
>PVKA01048624.1:0-13685 GCA_004027165.1 Ctenomys sociabilis
TTTTTTTTTTTTTTTTTTTTTTTTTTTTTTTTTTTTTTTTTTTTTTTTTTTTTTTTTTTTTTTTTTTTTTTTTTTTTTTTTTTTTTTTTTTTGTCTTTTTTGAGACAGGGTCTCACTATGCAGTTCAGGCTGGCCTTAAACTCACTTTGTAGCTCAGGCTGGTCTCGAACTCACAACAATCCTCCTGCCTCAGCCTCCCGAGTGCTGGGATTACAGGCCTGCGCCCCCACGCCCGGCTGCTAATATCCTTTGAAGCACAAATACTTTCAGTTTTTTTTTTTTTTTTGCAGAACCCGGGATTGAACTCAGGCCCTTGGGCTTGCCATGCAAGCACTTAGTCTACTGAGCTATCTTCCCAGACCCAATATTTTCAGTTATAATGATATTCAATGTATTTTCTTTTTTGTTGTTGTTGCTTGTATTTTTTCATGTTATAGCCAATAAAATCCAGGGTCATGAGGATCTACACTTATTTTTCAGTTCAATCACTTTAGTCTTTAATTTCAGATGTTTAATCTATGTTAAAATAATTTTTTTTTAAAGTGCCATTTGGGAAAATGCAGTCAAGTGCATAGGACCATGGTTCGATTCCTAGCACCAGAAGCTGTACCACACCTGCCCTTAAGGCAGCATGGAGTACCCCCCCAAAAAACAAACTCATCAAAATAATTTTTTTTTTAATGTGGTATAGAGAAGTGGTCTGAATTTTCTTTCACAGTGGCTATGTCCATTTTTCTCAGCACAGATTGTTAGAAAGATTGTTCTTCTCCATTGGATACTTTTGGAACTCTTGTGAAAAAATAAATGGTCCATAAATGTATCAGTTTATTTCTCGACTTCCAATTATATTCTACTGATCTCTGTCCATAAGTATTATATCTGTATATCTGTAACTGTCTTAATTACTTTTCTTGTTGCTGAGACAAAATTCTTCAACACCAAAAAGTTAAAGAAGGAAAGGTTTATTTAGTTCACAATTTATAGACATTTCAGTTCATAATTGGCTGGCTCCAAGACAGGATGGCATGGCAGAGGGGCATCATAGAGTAGAAACAGTCCATGGCAGAAGGAGGCAGAAAGGAGCAAGTAGCAAGCTAGCATCAAAAGAAGTAGTGAAACAGTAACAGTGGTCTACTTTCTATCCCTTTTTATATTCTTTCTTTTGAGACAAGAGCTTGCTATGTAGTTTAGGCTGGCCTTAAACTTGCTATGTAGTCAAGGCTTTTTGCTTGTTTGGTTCAATTTTTTCTTTGAGACAAGGAGAACCTGGAATTTATCTCCAGGAGAGGCAGGCAACTCAGAACGTAGTAACTTTATTGGGTGAGCCATTTTTATTTTATTTATTTTTGGGTGAGCCATCTTTAGAGCTACCCACATAAATAACATTTTGTTGTAGCCAGGAGATTCTACTAACAATGATTACATTCATGGTGAGGAATTAATATATGTGCGTAACACACAAAATTCTCTTTTTCCTTCTTCCCATCTACATACTTTAAATTTTTTTTTTGCCAGCATCAGATTCACTTATTTTAGAAGTCATTATCAAATTGTCATAAATACAGATTAACAGCTAGACTAACAGACCAAACAACATAAAATACACATAAGATAATTATACTAAATCAAGTTTTTTAGTCAGTTTTGACAACTTGTATCTGCCTCTGTAAGTGGATATTGAGGGCTGGTGATAGAAGTGGTATTTAAAGAATTCAACCAAGAGTGAACAGAGAGAGTTACTAAATGCTATGTTCCCAAGGGCGACACCTGGGATTGCCAGAAAGTTAGCTTTTTTAAGGACTTTTGTCTTAATTATATAGCAATGTTGCAGTCAACCAGAAAACCTAATCTTATATCCTGTTGCTTAATGTCTTGACCTTGTCAGCTTGTTTGTTTTAGAAAGTCAGTGAGTAATGTGGGTAGGTCTTTTTTTTTCATCTGTTACTTAAGAGGAAAAGTAGAGTGAGAATGGACTTTTTTTTTTTTTTAGATCTCAGGTGTGCCATTCAAGGTTGCCTAATTTTTGTTCATTGTATTCATTTAGTTGTGTAAGAGAGGTAATAATGTGTACTTTCATTCCTAATTTTTGTTTTGTTTTTTTGTGGAACCAGGGTTTAAACTCAGGCCCTTGGGCTTGCCAGGGGAGCACTTATTCTACTGAGCCATCTTCCTAGTCTCCATTCCTAGTTTTAATACTTCGAACCATCATATTTTCTTGGTCATTCTAGCTAAAGGTTTAATAATTTTGTTGGTTTCTGTAAAGAGCCAACTTTTGGTTTGGTTCTTCTGTTTTTCAGCTTTCTAATTGCATTGATTTCCATTCTAATCTTTTCCTTTTCTCTTGCCTTAGGTTTAGTTGCAGTATTCTGTAGATTTTTAAGGTAGAAGGGTAAATTACTGATTTAGGAACTTTCTGTTGTAGACATTTTGTAGTTATACATTTTTCTTTAATTGGTTTTGCTGTATTCTCCAGGAATTGTATATTGTTTTCATTTTCATTAAATTATTTTATAATTTTTCTTTTGATTTTATTCCTATTTCCTTAGTTATTTAGGGGTTTGTTGTTTAGTTTTCTGTGTAGTTGTGAATTTGTAAAAATTCTTGTTAGTGGTTTCAATTGGTTGTGATTAGAGAACTATGGTAGTTTATATTATTAGCATCCTTTTAGATTTGTTGAGGCTTGTTGTATGGCCTGACATGTTGTCTTTCCCGGAAAATATTTCATAGTATTGTCAACAGCTAAGTTATAAATATTACAGGCAGTTAGACAGGGCAGGGGCCTCAGAAGATTATCTTGGCTAGAGGGACATTCACTAAAGGCCAGGCTTTAAGAAAAAAGAGGAACTATACCACTTCCCTTAGGCAGCAGTGATTGACCAAAGCCCCTTAGCCCATTCTTTCCCAGAAAATCTTTGTTCTGTCTTTGTATGTTTGTTATATTTGATCCCCATTTAATCAGTGTTACCTTATACCAAGTGACTATACCTTGCTGTAATCTTATTGGTTATCCATAGTTTTGTCCCACTCCACACTCACTTTGTGATTTCTCATTAGGTCAATATTACCTAAGTTACTATTCTTGTAATCTTATTAGATGAACATAGTTTTCATACAACAAAAACCTGCCTCACCTCATGGCTTTGTTCAAAAAATATTCTTGAGAAGTGGGGTAGGTGGGCAACCCACTTTTGGGCCCCCTTCTGTCTCTTACACAGAAGCTATCTTTCTCAATAAATTCTTCCTACTGTTAACCTCTGTTGTTCCTACAATTCATTCTTCAATTTTAGGGAGGATAAACTCAGTGTTTCAGACATCTAGCAGGTTGGGAGTTATAGTATTTCCCTTATATTATTTGGAAGTCCATATTTCATCTCCATATCAACATCCTATTTCAATAGTACACTCATAAAGAATGTATTTTAAGCAGATTTCTTTTAAGAGTACACTGTTTCCACTGAGCCCAGTTTCTGTTTATAGCTTGCAGGCCAATATGTTGATCCATAGCCAATGTTTAGCTGAAAGGGAGTCTGGAGATACATGATGTCCCACAGGAGAACCATATGTTTAGAGAAACTTAAGGTGGAGGGTATTTCTGAAAGAAAGAAGGGGAGAGTGAGTGTTGAGAGACAGTTAGCAAAACACAGGCAGTATTATATTATTTGTGGTAACTTACTCTAAAAACTTTAATACAAACTGTAGCCTGAATCAATACTCTGGGATTAGCTGGTGTCTTGATTCATTTTGTGCTCCTATAACAACACCTGAGACTGGGTACCAGAGATTTCTTAACCATTCTAGAGGCTGAGAAGTCAGGGGCTCTGTATCTGACAAAGGCCTTCTTGCTGGGTCTTCCTGCAGTGGGAAGTGAAAGGACAAGAAAGCAGGAAAGAGTAAGTAGGAGCACCAGCCCTGTTTCTAATTGTCATTAATTCATGGATGAGGTGTGCCCACGTGACCTGAGCACCTCCCATTCGGTCTCCAGCACTACTGCTGAGCTTGGGATTTTTTTTTTTTTTTTTTTTGAGACAAAGTCTCACTATGCAGTTTAGGCTGGCTTTGAAATCATGAAACCCAAGCTGGTTTTGAACTTGGAATACTGGATCTCTCTCTCTCTCTCTCTCCTCCCCCTTTCTTTCTCCCTGGCTCCCTCCCTCTCTCTCTCTCTCTCTTTTCTTTTTTTCTTTTGTGGTACTGGAGTTGAAACTTGGGACCTTGCACTTGTTAGGCAGGTATTATGCTGCTGCTGAGCTATACCCTTGGCCCTATTTTTTTTGTCTTTTCAAAATAGGGTTTTGCTATGCAGTTCAGGCTGGCCTTGAACTTACTTGGTAGCCCAGGTTAGTCATGAATTTACAGTGATCCTCCTGTCTCTAGACTCTTGCCTGCTGGGATTACAGGTGTGAGTCACCATACCCTGCTGGGATTAAGTTTTTGGCACAAATTTTTGGAGGACACCCTCAAAACTGCAGCAGCTGATTTGCATACAGATTATTACAATTTTTTGATGAAATAAGTTGATGAAGAGAAGTCACAGCTATTGTGTGAGTGATATGAGAAAACAGTCTTTGGCAGTCTTGAAGCTTCTCAGAAGTGGAACGATCAGTGTTATGTCTTTATATTTTATGATGGATCCGGTTTTCTTACATGGCTGAGAAGATGGAAGCATTCATTTCAGGGTGATCTTTTTTTGAAGTGCTAGGCAGAAAGAGGGACCTCATGCAAATAATAGGACCTTATCTGATTTCAAAACATTCTCAAGATAACACTTGGTAGGAATATTGCTGAATTAAGTCCTTTTTCTCATTGTCAGAAGGTACTATGATTGATCAGAAAAGAATCTAGCAATATTTGGTGAGTGGCAGTGGCTCACACAGGCTAGCTTTAGACCAAGTGTAGCTAGAGATGACCTGAAGCTAGGACTTTGCTCCTCACCTCTTTGGTCTTTCTCTATGTGGGCATTACTTGTCGCCTTCTTCGCATTGATCTCACTGATACATCACCCATGTCTTCTAGTTTCAAGAGCAGATAGAGAAGGAGCTCTTTCTGTAGTCCCAAGAAGGGGCCAAGAACTTCCTGGGACTCCTTGGGAAGAGACTCAGTCTTGCTTTGGGGGATGGTAGGGCCTGTGATTAGCCAGCCTGGTCAGGTAGCCACCCCATTCTCCTTTTCTGGATATGGGAGGCATGGTCATGCAACTCCCACATGAGACCTGAGTGGACTTTGTGCCATGGTGGAAGAGGAAAATTTAAATCTGTTACAGCAGATGTATACTCTGGGACAATTATTTGCAAGGCAGTCATTATGAAATGTGTAATTGGTAATTTACTATTACTTTCATTTATAATATGTATATAATTCTTACTATGCAAGGTCTTACAAGGCTTATTGTGTATGAAGTGCCTGTCATGTAGAAGGCATCACTTAGTGAGTCTGTTTTGCTGCTGCTGCTAACAGTAAGGTTGCCATTATTATCTTTTCAAATTCTTTGTATTTAACTGTTACTTTATTTTTTGCAGTACTGGGGATTGAACTCGGGACCTTGTGCTTGCCAGGCAGGCACTTATGCCGCTTAGTTGTCTTCCCAGCCCTGTTATTTTTCTAAAACAGATCTTAAGGATGTTTTTGCCTCTTCCCAATCTTTAGCAGTTTTCTATTCTTGAATAAAGATGCATTTTAAAAATTACTCTATTTTTTTTTTTTTTAATTCAACTCTCCTCCTCCTTCTCCTTCCTTCCCCTGATCGGGTATCACTGAGTAACCCAGGCTGGCCTTGACCTTGTGATGATCCTCTTCCTTCAACTTCCCGAGTGCCAGGATTACAGGCAAGCGTGCCTGGCCCATACCCTTTCTGTCTGGACCCTTCCACAAGAAAGCTGCCCATCAGAAGCAGGCAGAGCAGAGGTGCTTGCTGAGGGCAAGTACCATAGGCAGAAAAGCTGGGTCAGGGCCATTCCAGGTGGAGGACACTGTATGAGAAGTCACAGAGGTCAAAAATGTCACCCATTTGGAGAATTGCAAATAGGTAGAGCAAGCTAGAGCAGTATTTTAAAATATCTGGCTTTGTTGGGATCATCTGGGAGTGATTCTTAAGTGCTGATTCAGCTGTCTTAACCAAATAGGCAAACAGTGGGTTAGAATTGGGGGCATGAAGGCAGAGTAAAAATTACAATGTACCAGCTGGTTAATTTGTATAGGCTGTAAGCTGTGTTCATTTAAAACCTGGTAACTCCCCTATTAATAAATGGTTTCTTTTGGGAAGGGGAGAGTCGTCAGAAGGAATGGGTAGTACTGTAAGTCCTCGTTTTCATCCCCAGATACTTACTAAAAAGTTGATCAGTCTGTTCATTTTGTGTTCATTAATATTCTGCTTTTCTTTTAGTCCAAGGACAAAATGATGAGAGGCTCTCGCAGAGGATGCGTTAGACTCAGAGTGAGTATCATTTTTATGAAAACGATTTTGACAAAAAAATATTTTTAATGAAATAATGGAAATTTAGACTTAGGTTAGCTTCCTTATGTGTTGGGGGGGGTAACTAAGTCTCAAAGAGGAAAGGTGAATTCCTCTGTGTAACTGCTAGTCACTGGGTAGAGTTCAGTTAGTTTAGTCCATGACTTAATGTGTTCATGACTCGAAGTACTGACTGGCTTTGTTCTTTTCTTTTTAATTAGGGTAGGAGATGTTTTGTTATTTATTTATTGTTAACCTTTATTTTAGACACAAGGGACAAGTGTTGGAAATAAAGTGAGTTGTGTTTATGGTAGAGCAATAGAAGAAAAAGACACTGAAAAAAAAATCTCTACTGTCGATTTTTTTTTTTCTGGTTTAACACTATTTACTCTCTAGTTGTTCATCTATCCATCCATTCAGTCAGTGCTGTCTAGCAGAAGTATAATTTCAGCCACAAACACATTTTCTTTGGTAGCCATATTTAAGAAATAAAAAGGGCTGGGGATGTATGTAGCTCAGTGGTAGAGCACTTACCCTAGGACAGTCATGGTGAGCCTTTTAGGACTTTGTGTCATACATAGCCCACTGTGGCGTGTGTGCCATAGGTTCACCATCACTGCCCTCGAATATACAAAGACCCCTAGCACAAAGAAAAAACTAAAAACAAGATTAATATTTTGTTCAGATCACTATATCCAAACTATTATTTTAACATGTAATCAATACAAAATGATTAATATTTTTCTTTTGCTTTTTCATACCAAGTCTTCAGAATGCAGTGATATCTTTCACATTAAGGGCCTATCTCAATTCAGACTAGCTACATTCAAGAGAAAAACAGTGATTGGCTGCTACCTTATTGGTGTAAGGCCTATAACTTCACACAGCTTGTAATTGTTCATTCAGTTTCTACCACAGTCCAAAATCTAGTAGTTAAAGGCAATCAAGATTGCATGGCTTGGGATACAGTTTTGTTTCTCATCTTGCACCATATCTAAAGAGGGTTTGCCTCTATCACAGCTAGGCCAGTCATCTTCCAATAGGCCTTTCTTTTTCAAGATCCTGGTTTTTTGTTTGTTTATTTTCTCCCTGAATCCAGAATGCATTGCTACTTTTGAAGATGTAATATATTTAGTAGACACATGCCTTTGTCAGCAGACCATGCTGCAATTGGGAGATAACTCTACGAAGTAGATTATAATGGAAAAATGCTAGGACTGAGATAGGGTTAAGCATGGCAGATTTGCAGGATGGAAATGAGACAGTTCTGTTCTGTGCAGATTCTGTATGTATAAGAGATTTTTAAAAAATCTGTACTGTTTTAAATATTTTATTTTTAATTTTTTTTGTTTGTTTGTTTGCTTGATCATTTAATTGCTTTTCTAAGCATTTGCTATTGACCTCAGTCACTGCTCAGGCTGGTATAACTGCTTTTTTGGCTTCAGATAAGTTTCAGGAGTTAGAGTGACAGAGCTGTGTTTAGACAGCATTTTAGCTGAATTTAGTCTTGATTGGAGCCACTGTCTTATTTTTATTGCTCTAGGTTTTTCTTTCTTTCTTTTTTTTTTTTTTATACTTTGGTTTTGGTTTTTAAATGTAGTTGGATTAATCATTAACCCTTTGAACTACTACTCAGGTTAGCAAGCTGCCCCCACAGCCTGTTTATGTGCCCCAAGTTATGCCCCTATCTGTCTCAGAGTCATCATTTCTGTTATAGCAACATTTCTTTATAATTTTATCACCCAATTATACATCTCTAAATTTTACAATTTTCTCTTGCTTGTTTTTAAACACGTAATAATTTACCCCAAGCATCCTCAGGCAACATGATTGTTTATGCACCAACTATCCTGAGTATCCTTTAGGTATGATTTCAACCAGTGAGTTTTTTTTTTTTTTTGCGGAACCAGGGATTGAACTCAGACTCTTGCACTTCCCAGGCAAGCGCTTATTCTATTGAGCTATCTCCCCAGCCCCCCAGTGAGTTTTTATATTGAATAAATTTAATAAATTGTTATTTTTATATTTCCTGTTTTATTATCCTATAAAAAATTAACAAAAATATTCAGTTTTGATTATCATATTTAAATAATAGTAACCAACTAGTCAATGGTTAAAAACTTGATGTCTTTTGTTTATAATCTGTCTGTTGAAGAAGTAAGATCGTGCTGAAGAGGTTAACCTTAGGAGTTTGCATCATGTAGGTTTTACTGATTGCATGCCTGTATGTGTAACATGTTCTTCAAGCCTTTGTTTGTGCTGAAAATTGGTAGCTGCATCCAGAAGCTACATCAGACTCAGATTTGATCCACTTGGGAAAATTATAGGTGGTATTTTGTTTTTTTTTAGTAGGAGGAATATAAAGCTTGAGTTTGTTTTTTATTGATGTTAACTGCCATTGTCACTTAGTGCCTGTGTTCTTGTTTTGTTTTGGTACTGAGAATTGAACTCAGAGTCTTACACTTGCCAGGCGGGCACTCTGCCACTGAACTAAATGACCAATCCAAAGAGACTTTTTTTTCTTTTTTGGTACCAGGAATCAAACTGACAACTGGGAGCTTGCCAGGCAGTTTTTGTGCCACTGAGCTGTATCCCCGACCTAGTTCCTGAACTCTAAATCTTTGAGAATTGCATTTTTTTTTTCTTTTTGCTTTTTTTCCTCTCTTTTCTTTTTCTTTTAAATTGGTCTTGCTATATAGTTCAGTTTAGCTTTGGACTCATTGTGTAGCCCAGGCTGGCCTTGAACTTAGGGTGATTTTCCTGCCTCAGCCTCCTGAGTGCTGAGCGTATAGGTAATTTTCAAGACAGTGAGTTGGCTTTAAACAACATCTACCTGCATATGTCTAAAAGAACCGAAAGCAAGGATTTGAACAGGTATTTGCATACCCATGTTCATGGCAGTATTAGTCACAATAGCCAAGAGGTGGAACAGTCCATGTGTTCATACACAGGTGAATGCAGAAATAAAATGTGGTGTATGCATGTACTAGACTATTTTTCAACCTTCAACAGGAAAGAAATTCTGACACATTCTGCAACATGAATGAACCTTTTTTTTTTTTTTTTTTTTTTTTGTCTTTTTGAGACAGGGTCTCGCTATGCAGTTCAGGCTGGCCTTAAGCTCACTTTGTAGCTCAAGCTGGTCTCGAGCTCACAACAATCCTCCTGCCTCAGCCTCCCGAGTGCTGGGATTACAGGCTGAATGAACCTTGAGGAAGTTATAGTAAGTGAAATAAGCCAGCCACAAAAAAGCAAGTACTATATGCTTCACTTAGGCAGGGCTAGGTATTGATAGAAGTCAGATTTGTAGAGTCAGACAGTAAAAAGGTGTTCTCCAGGGGCTGGGTGTGGGGAAATGAAAAGCGATTACTTAGTGGGCTTGGAGTTCCAGACTGGGAAGGTGAAAAGGCCCAGGACATAAGCTGGGGGACTGTCACACAGCAGTGAGTGCATGTACCGTCCTGACCGTGAAGCAGTGAATATTGTGATGCTGTGTCTTAGCACATGCACTGACACCCAGGGGCTGTGTTATTGCAATGTTCTACCTACATATTGGACATCTCAGTTGATTTATTGCTAAGGTCAGACAAGGCAGAAATCAAGAGGTTGGCTGAGCTGTACTCATACCTGGAAGAATCCTTTTCCAGGCTCACTTAGGCTGTTGGGAGAGTTCACTTCTTTGCAGCTGAAGACCTGAGGTCTCTGTTTTCCTGCCCACTGTCACTTGTATTGTGCAGCTCTGTCTAGAGGCTGCGTGGTGTCCTGGCTCCTCTATCCTTGAGTCCACTGAGTATATCAACCCTGAGTACATTAGGCCCTGCCTCGCTTCCTTCTAGTACAGTACTGTAAGTCTGCTGCCAGTTACAGAAAGCACTGCTTTTATTTATTTATTTATTTTTTGTCTTTTTGAGACAGGGTCTCACTATACAGTTCAGGCTGGCCTTAAGCTCACTTTGTAGCTCAGGCTGGTCTCGAACTCACAACAATCCTCCTGCCTCAGCCTCCCGAGTGCTGGGATTACAGGCATGCGCCACCATGTGCACTGCTTTTAAAAGGGTTTAGGTGGTCAGATTATGTTAGATCCAGTGGATAATCTCTTTTTAACATTACATTTAAGATAATCACTTCAGGGGCATCCTATTCGGTTTCTACTCGCACTCTAGAAAGAGGAGCTTATAGAAGAGTCGCTGAAAATCATCCTTAGAATTCTGTCTGCCACAGTGCATGACTGGGAAGAACTAGACATACCTGTGTTTAAATCCTGTTTTTTTTTTTTTTACCCTGTACTTTGTTGACTGAAAGGAAACTATTTACTAAGCTTTCTGAGCCTGTTTGCTTTAAAATGGGAATTGTAATACCCTTCTTGCAGAAGTTTTGAAGATTAGGTACCTGACAAATAGAACATATTTATTAGGGGTGTGTGTGTGTGTGTGTGTGTGTGTGTGTATGTGTGTGTACACACATACGCACACACACTTGGACATTTTAGGAAGCTTGTGATATATTTGGAAAATTAGACTGCTATTGAACTGCTGTCTATTTAGGAAACACCTAGAGAGTTTAAGATAATACGTTCCCAAATCTTACCGTCTAGACATACTATTTTAGAATACCATTCTAGAACTTTGATTTGTTTGTTTATTTAGATACTGGAGATTGAATCTAGGGCCTTTTCACTAAGCTACATCCCAGACGTATTTGTTTTGTTTTGAGGCTAGGTCTGGTTAGCTTGCTAATGAACTGCTCAATTTAACATTGTGAATCTTCTCCCTCAGCCTGCCAGTGCTGGTATTATAACACATGCCACCATGTGTGACTTAAAATTTTTATTTTTAAATGCATTTTCTAGGTAATTGTGTTCTGCACCCAGGTCAGTGATCTGGGCCTAGTTTTGCTGAGCTCCCCATTGATTTCCCCTGACTAGTTTGGTGCTCCCATTCCTCCAGCTTTTTACATTTGTAAGGGTTGTGTGGGGTCACATGTTAACTTGTCTCTTTCCCCCACTTGGTTATTGTTAGTTCTAGGGCCAGGAAAATGGCTCAGTGGCATGAGTGCCTGCCTGGCAAGCGCAAGGTCTGGAGTTTGATCAATGTACAGTACTGGGGAAAAAAAAAAAAAAAAAAAAAAAAAAAATATATATATATATATATATATATTAAGTAAAATTTTGAACAGATTTTGGAGAATTGCCTTTACTACAGTTTATGTACTAGGAAATTATAGTAATTCTTTTAAACTACGTAGGAAGAAGCATTATAACACATTTTATACAAAATAAGGCAAAAATATCCATGTGTTTTTAGCCTGTTGTCTCAGTTACTCTTCTCACGTTGCTGGGACAAATACCCAACATCCAAATGAAGGAAGGAAAGGTTTTTAGTTCACAGTTACTGGAGGTTTCGGTCCATACTTGGCTGGCTCCAAGGCAGAGTGGCACCTGGTAATAGAGAGCAGCAGTTCATGGTAGCTGAACAGCAAAGTTTGTCTCTCTTATATTACATTCAGGCTGTTTGCCCTAGGCTGGGGGAAGTAAACACAGCCATAATCCCAGCAGTACTAAAACCCATAATCCAGCCTTGGATCAGACATAATTCCAGTGGATCGCCAGTTGATCACATTCTAGAAGTCCCAGCCCCATAACTGCATGAGGCTTGGGGTGGGGTGGGGCAATTAGACACAAACCATAACAAGAGAAAGAGACCATAGCAGGAGTGAAGATCCACCACCATGCTAGATGGTTTTCACAGATGTTCCTGTGGCAGGCCTACCAAGGAAATGGGGTTCTTCCATTTTATGTTGAGACTGGTAACTTACCAGTTTACGTGGTGGTGTTAATAAATTAACCATTCCCAAACTGTGTTTAACCCTTAATAGACCAGCATTCCTTTTGTCTAGAATAATGAATAAGACCCCTCAAATTGAGATGTGAAAAACCAGTGGAGGAAGGCAGAAAGGTAAAAAACTTTGTATTGCTTACAAAATGCATGCCACTAGATGGCACCGTTGTCTTGATGAAGGAATAAAATGTTGGTTGATGCCTGGGTTCTGATTCTCCTTGCTCCCCAGACCAAATTGTCTGGCTAAGAAGAAAATACTGACATTTTCAGGCATTATCTGCAACATGGAAATGTAGCAACATTAAAGAGGCAGTGTGAGGTAGAGGCAAAAACAAGTAGAGGCGTCTATGCTGTGAAATTCTGACCTGAATTTTGATATTTATCTGTTTAAGTCTTATTTTAATCTCTGAAGTGAACTTTATAATATTTGATTGAATATTTGAATATAAATTTCATAAATTGAAAAAACTATGTAAACAAACTATTAGGACTTGGTGTAGAGTCTTTTATTTCTTATTTTGGTTTAATTTTTTGAGATAGGGTCTTGTGTCATAGTTCAGACTGGTCTTGAACTCATTATACAGGCCAGGCTGGCTTTGAGCTTGCAGTGGTCCTTCTGCCTCAGCCTCCTGAGTGCTGGGATTACAGGTGTGTGCCACCATGCCCAGCAGATAGTATCTTCATGAATGGTGGTGGTTACTATTATAATAAATAATTTCTGTTAATACAAATGAATCTTAAATTCTGATAAATTCTAAAGGGTCTTAGGAGTTACCAAAGTAAGATGGATTATATACAACAAAATTTTAATGTTAAATGTATTATGAGTCTTTGAAACGTACTCCATGTGAATTTGAGTAATTTTCTTTTATCTGTACAGTGGCATTGAAAGCAGCCTAAATATTCTGGAAGGCTTAGGACCAGAAAGTATTTCATATATTGGGCTTTCTAGATTTTGCAATATTTGCATGTGTGTATAAAGTATCTTTGGGGTGTGACGCAGATCTAAACACTGAATGCAGGTTTTATGTTGCACATATAACTTGAAGGTAACTATACATTATTTTTAGTGTGCTGGCATATGTGTTCCATGTGTAGAAATTTTCACTTGTGACACCATGTTCACATTTACAAAGTTTTTGGAATATTTTGGCTTTTACATTTTTGGATTACAGGCATTCAGTCTGTATTCCACATACCTGTTTTGGTAGGTATGATTTAGTTCATCATAAAAGAGGTCAGTGGTATACCACAGAAGACTTAATAGTTTTAGGACTGATTATGCTGATGGCTTATTTCATCCTTCTGACCCCTTCTCCCACATTCTTGGTATTGACTTGCATTGAGTAGTGACATTTTGGAATAGATATAGGAAGGCATTATTTTTAGATTAGTTAAGA
>PVKA01048625.1:0-13684 GCA_004027165.1 Ctenomys sociabilis
TCTCACTATGCAGCCCACATTCACAGTGATCCTCCTGCTTCCTGCCTCCCTAGGGCTGGGATTACAGGTGCACGCCACGACGCCCGGACTATGTTGTACTCTTCTGATGTCATTTTCTCTTTCAGGTTTTCACACTAAGGGGACCATGCAATGTTTGCACATGCAGGGCTCAGGTATTTCAGGTAAGAATATGATCACTCTTTGCATCCATTTACCAAAACAGCATCATATCTACCTTGTTTCAAATCTTAAGCTGCATTGTCTTTTTTATTTTTTTTGGCAGAACTGGGGATTGAACTCAGGCCCTTTGTACATGCTAGGGAAGCACTTATTCCACTGAGCCATTTCCCCAGCCCTCAGTTTCACATCTTAATAATATTCCTTCATGTAATATTATATACTTTTTATCCATTCCTCATTTGATGGGCATGTGTGATATTTCTAGGATTTAGCTCTAATTGTGGTGCTATAAACATTCATGTATACACATTGTTGTGGTGTGATGTTTTCAGTCATTCTAAAAAAATACACAGAAGGGGATAGCTGGTCTGAGTGGGATCTCAAATCCTAGCTTTTTAGGGAATCTCAACACTGATATCCATAGTAGTTGTACTACCAACCAATAATGAAATAGGGTTCCTTTTTCCCCAGACTCTCCAGCATTTGTTACTGGCTGACTTCATGATCTTACCCATTCGTCCTGGAGTGAAATGAAATCTCAGTGTTTTAATTTGAATTTCTTGAATGACTGGTGGTGTTGAAGATTTTCTCATATTTTTACCTGTCATATTTCTTCATCTGAAAATGTGTATGCACCAGATGCCCATTTTTGGATTGTGTCTTTAAATCTGGGATGCTTGATTTTTTCAAACATTCTTTATATGTTCTAGATAGATGAACTGTGTTGGAAAGGCAGTCATGTATAATTTTTCCCAGTTTGTGGATTTTCCTTTTACTCTGAGATTTCCTTTGTTGTGCTCAAGCTTTTCAAAGATGAGATCTCAGTTGTTAATTCTTTTCAACATTTCAGTTTCAATTTGTCTTTTGTGTATTCACTCTCTACTATTCCTATGTCTTTGAGATTTCTACCTACACTTTCTTCTAGAAAATTTAGTATTTCTATTTTCTTATTTAAAATTTTATCTATTTTGACTGTTTTTTGTATGGTGATAGGCATTCTAATTTTAGCCTTTGGCATGGGTAAAGCCATTTTTTTCCACCACCAGTTTTTAAAGAAGATATCTTTCTTCCAGTAAAAATGTTTGGTCCTTTATCAATGATAAGGTGGCTGAGTGAATTTGCAGTATTGTATGCATCTTCTACTATTCCACTCCATTGATCCTCAGATCTGTCTCTCTGCCAGTACAATGCTGATTTTATTACAGTAGCTTTACAGTATAATTTCAGGTCAGGGATTGTGATTCATCCAGGGTTGCATTTGTTATTCTAGGTCCCTTTAGGTTCTAGACAAATTTGAGTAAAGATCTGAGGAGCTCTGTGGTGTATACTAATGGTATTTTAATAGGGATTGCATTGAATCCATCTACCAATTTTGGGAATATGCCCATTTTCACAATACTGGTTCTTCCTGGTCTCGAGCATGGAGTATATTTCCATTTTCTCAAATTCTCTTCAATCTCTTTTCTAAGAGTACTGTCATTTTTCACTGTATAAAACTTTTGCATCCTTCTTGAGATTGATTCCTAGGTATTTCTTTTTTCTTTTCCCTTCTTTCTTTTCTTTTTCTCTCTTTTGGATGTTAGTATGAAGGTATGATCTCCCTAATTCTCTCTGAGTGCATTCATTGTTTGTGTGCAATATGCTACTGATTTGTAGGTATTGACTTTGTATCACATTACTGAAATGGAAATTAAATCTGTGAGAGTTTTGGTGGGTTTTTTTGTGGGACTTATGTGGAATATCGTATCATTTGCATGTAATGATAATTTCAGTTCTTTTTTCTAGTCCTTATTCATTTTCTTTCTCTCTTTTGTCTACCTGTTTTGGTTAATGTTTCCAGATATAAACTGAATAGCAGTGTACACAGTGGCCATCCTTGTCTTGTTCCTGATTTTTCAGTGAAAGCTTTCAATATTTTCCATTGAGCATAATGTTGGGTGTTGGTTTCTCACAGATGCTTATAGCCATCTCTTCTCAATCTCTGTAGCTTTTTTTTGTACCATGAATTATATTGTACTGTGTCAAAAGGTTTTTCTATATCTGTTGAGATGATCATATTTTTGTGCTTGGCTCTATTGACATGGTGTATTACATTTATGGATTTGTGTATTGTAAATCCTTCCTGCATTCATGATCTGAATCCCACTTGGTCATGATGTACAGACCTGTTGATGATTTGCTGCATTCTGTTTGCTAGGAATTTATTGAGGATTTTTTTTTCCTGTTATTTGTTAGAGGGATTGGCCTGTTCTTTATTAGTTGGATCTTTCTGTGGTTTTGGAATTAAAGTAATACTTGTGTTCAGGAATAAATTTTAGAGAATTGCTTCCCATTCAATTTCGCTGACGAGTTTGAGAAAAGTTGGCATGAAATCTGCTGTACATTACTTGGAGAATTGAGCTGTGAATTAATTAGCATCTGGGGTTTTCTTTGTAGGTAGGATTTGAATTATATTTTCAATTTTGTTTTCCATTATTGGGTTATTCAAATTTGTATATCTTCTTGGCTCAGCTTTGGCATTTTACATATGTCTAGGAAACTGTCATTTTCTTGTGTGTTGTCCATCCTGCTAGAGTAAAAATTTTGGAAGTAAGTATTGATGATTCTCTGAATTTGTCGAGGTCTGTACTGCTTTAAACCTTTTCATTCCTTATTGTGTGAATTTGGGGTTTTTCTTTTTGTTTTTGGTTAGGTTGACTAGAAGTTTATCAATTGTATTCATTCTTTCAAAGAACCAAATTTGATTCTTTTATTCCTTGCATTGTTTTCTTCATCTCCATTGCATTAATTTCTACTCTAGGGCCGGGGAGATGGCTGAGTAGAATAAGCATTTCCCTGGCAGGTGCAAGGGCCTGAGTTCAATCCCTGGTACCACCAAAAAAAAAAAAAAAAAAAAGAAAAAAAAATTTCTTCTCTAATCCTTATAATGTTCTGCTTCCTCTGGGCTTTGTGTTTGATTTGTTCTTCTCTTTCTAGGACACTGAGGTCCAGCTTATGATCATTTACTTATGTTCATTCTGTTTTACAAAAATGCAAACTGATCAGTATAAGTTTTCCTTTTAAAACGGCTTTTAATGTATGATGAAAAGATAGCTGAGTCAGGTGGTAGCCCATCTGACTGGTTGGCGAGGTGACCCTAGAAGAACAGTAGATGTGTTTAATTATACCTTTGTAAAGTTACAGTACACAGTGTTGTCTAGCGGGTAATAGCCTAGGATGTCTAGGCAGATTTTTTCTTTCTTTTCTCGTTCAAGAAAGCTGCTGACTTTCTTAATTTAAAAAGAGTGACCGTTCTGTCAAAACAGAGAGCCAAATTGCATCATACAGACCAGAGATGAGGTGAAAGTGATGGAAGAGGATGGAAATCCACTCAAGAAAGCTGGTCACTATCACCAAGGAACTGGCAAGGGAAGGATGAGAAAGGGAGTGCATGTAGGAGTGACATTTCCAAAGAATTTGAAATGGTGTGGGGGAGAGAACTACCAAAATTCCCTTGAATACATCAGGGATGAGTATGACAACGGCAATCTTTTCCTTTGTAGAAGAAGGGTGTAAGGTGCCCCCACTCAGCTTTGAACTCTACACTTGGACCCTGGAGCTGGGGATTGAGGGCTCCCTAGACAACATCACAAGAAGGTATCAGACCACTCCCACAGGTACCAGTAGCAATCTGGGGACTGCTTGGTGTTGGACACATGTGTCCTTCAGCCATTCCCAGAAGAGGTCTTCATCTTTTGTTAGCACCAGAAATTGGCCAAGGACCACATAAGCCTTATGAAAGCCTCTTTCCTCTAACTTCTTGCCAAGACTTCACCAATTCCAGCCAGGCTCCCCACTAGCTTTTCCCCCATGGGCCCTGTGATGAAATCTAGGTGCTTTTGGGACATTGTCATCTTGCTCAGGCTTAACCTTATTGAGAGTTAGTGGCAGCTTCAGCACCATGAACAGTTCCTCCCATGACCTGGCTGCTCTTATAGAGGCCTCAACACTAGAACTTTATTCCCCTGGCACGATGCTTTTCTTAAGAAAAAGGTAGTTTGACTTTTAAGCAATGAGGCCTTACTTATCTTGAACTCTCGCAAATGATTAGTTTTCCACTTCATAAGCTTCCCTATTTTGTGTCTTACGCTATATGGTTTATTTGTTTTTCTTCCTTTTTCCTTTACTTGGCCCATGCTTGCCATGCAGAGGCATTTTTCACCTTGCTTTTCATTTTTCCAACCTTTAATAAATATAAATCATGACTGATATTCATGCTTATTTCATTCAGTTCTTTGTTGAAGACAACACCCCTCCTGTAAAAATTCTTTTCTCAAAGGAAAGAAAACCTCTGACACCCCACAGTCCCATAACAGAATGAGGAAGGAGGAGTGTCAGGGAGCTTACAGGACCTTTCTCCTGTCCTATCTCCCACAGCTCAAAGGTATGAATGAGCTGGCTGCAGTTCCTGAGTTGCAGAGAGAAGGGAACATTGGAAGCATGGTGCACAAGTCTGTGGTTGTGATCATGTGACCATTTCTTTGGGGGCTATGAAGTAGTAATTTGATGGACTCTGAAGCCCTGGAAAGGAATTGGCATAGAGGTCCATGCAATATCTGAGAAACACACATAGGTCCAGTCAGAACTCACTATCACAAGTATAGATATGGAGGGAGGCTAGGGAGGTCCCAGGCATCCTTGCTGCTGTGTTTTTTGGAATCAAAGAACACCGATGGATACTAGCCTGAGTACAAATGGTGAAATTCACGGGGCCCTGATTCTATGTGGCTGAATACCAAAAGCAACAGCTTACTACCTTCCCAATGACTGCTTTCAATTTCTTCCCCATCCCGGTCCTAGATATCTTTCACACACATACTAAGGAGACCCCAATCAGCTCTTTATGTGTCACTGAAACTGTTCCTCAAGCTCCACCACTAGCAAAAGTCCATAACATCTTGATCTTCCATTGTCTCAGATCCTTGGATACCCATGTCTCTCTGCCATTAATCCCCTCCATCCATTAATCACAAAATCCAGCTTTTGTGATTTCTCACCAATGAGCTCCTCTCCTGCTTCTTCCTCTGCCTCCTGCTTTTGCTATGTTACATCCAACACTGGCTAGTCTCAATTCTCACAGGTGAGCACAGTTTCTTCTCAATGGATTTTATCACTTTTTCTAATTGGAAAAATCATGAACTCACCTGTATCAGTATACTGCTGCCCTCATGCATCTCAGCCCCATGGTGGTATTGATGATGTTCACCAAAAGAAGTGTTGGCATTTTTCTCTCCTGTGTACTCTGGCTAAAAGGGGACAGATTTCTAACAGGGGTTACATGGGCTGCAGACCTAAACCGCTGGCTTACTCTAATTCTCAGTCACCATGTGAAATATTCCTTTTCTGCCTCCCAAACACACCCTGCTGGGTGAGCTCCTAAAGAATCTCAGCACCCTTGGACATCTCACACCAAAAACCCAGCCTTTTTCTGCCAGAATGAATGGCCACAATGGCAGCCAATGGTCTGAAGAGGGTATATTTGACCCCTTGAAACTTCTGTCTTTATAGTAGCAAATGGCCAGAAATTGCTTAAAAGCCTTTGTTGACTCTGAAAAAACCCCCACAACTTCCTTCCTCTAGTTCCACTTCTCCACCTTATCTGCTGTTCCTACCTTCCACCAGAACCTATACCTTGTCTGCCACCTCCGACTATGTCACTAGCCACTCCTCTGTCCCATATAACAATGTCTCTGGCTTCTGCTTTGTTCTGCACCTGCCCTGTTGATTCCACCATCTCTCTTCCCCCTACCTGAACCTCAGAAGCTTGTACCACCCCTTTCTCCTCCTGCTTTCCATACATGTTCCCCACTGCCACAACTCACAAGCCACACTACCAGCATGTGGGAATCTGCCATGTGACCAGTTGTCAGTATCTTGAGGATGGTCCTGTGACGTCACAGTGCCACCTTGTAGTGCCTCATCAAATGATGGGCGACCACCCACTGTGCCCTATATTTTGAAAGAGTAAATCACCACATAGCCTCTCTTAACCTAATATGGCCATCTGTGAAAAGAAGCATATTAATTTAACTTCTCTGAAGGAAAATGACAATCAGTTACACCAGAGAAATTAGCCCAAATTCTTGATGGAACCAATGAATATTATGAAGTAAAGTCTGAAATAAGTTTGGGTTGGTCTCAACAGTTTGTGGCACCATATGTCTCTATTGGATGAATTGGCCCAAATATGAACACATTAGCTTATTCTCCTTTGGATGCCACCACCAGACCTGTGTTTACATAAATAGAATGCCAGAATCTAGTGACTGTCAATCCCCACTGTTCATAGTACACCAAACCTTTATATCTGTTTGTAAAATATCACAGCTTTTTGCCATATATATTTATGACTATAAATAGGCTGTCAACCTTATTAAGAATCCAGAAAGTTTTAAGTAATCTTTAAAAATATTTCCATCAATGAAAATCTGAGAAAATAAGACTTTTTAAACTAAAAGCTTAAAGATAATAATCTGTGTAGAGGAATGCTATTGACTTTTGAGTACTGATTTTGTATCCTGCTATGCTACTGAATTTCCATATCAGATCTAGTAGTTTCTTGGTGGAATTCTTGGGGTCTTCCCAGTAAAGTATCATGCCATCTGTAAATAGTGATAATTTAACTCCTTCTTTACCTACTCTTATTCCCTTTATTTTCCCTCTTTTCTAATGGCTGTTGCTAATGATTCCAAGACTATTGAATAGGAGGTGTGATAGAGGACATCCTTGTCTTGTACCTGATTTAAGAGGAAAATATTTCAGTTGAATGACAATGGAGTGCCCATCTTTGACAGGTGTAGACAAAGGAAGGGGTATAGAAAGGAAGAATCATGATGTGTGTGTATGGACAGTACAGTTGGGATACATCTGCCGTGCTTCTACATAATTCTATGAGAGGCAAAATTTGCACTAATGGTGGTTGGAAAGGATATTATGTCAGCTTCTAGTACTATGGACAACCACTAGGAAAATAGCAGGGTAGAAAGTATTAATTATTGAATCTGTGATATAATTCAGGCATAAAAATAAGATAAGTAAACACCTATACTCTCTTAATTTACTTATAAGCAACATCTGGTATAATAATGTCTGTAAGCATAATATCATGAATGCACTGTATACGATGCCAAAGCATTATGAAAACAGTTTGTAATGTATTAATTTATTGAATCTGTCTTGTTAAGGTGTCTTAAAACTGTCTCATTGATATTTTTACTTTAATAAAATAAAAAATAAATTAAAGAAAAAAATAAACTAAAAGCAACCTTTTTATTTTTTTGCATGGAAATGGCCTTTCAGTTCATCACCTTATGGAGAAAGTGTCAATGCTCATCTTATGGTGCTCACTGTGGTAGACGGGCAGGGCCTCTCTCTTCATTGCTTGCTCTGTGAGGCTCTTTCTGATCTAAAGGCCCTTTTTATTCCTCCAGGGCAGCTATCCAGCGTCTTTGTTTCTGTGAGTTTGTAGCACCCCTACCCAGCGGCCATGGGCACTTTTATCTTTTAAAATGGTTTGTTTCTCTTTGACTAAGTAATTCTACTTTTAAACCAATATATGCTTTTTATTATTTATAATTTTGATTGATTGTCAAAGAAAGAATGAGTAATTGAGGGATATGGGAGTCTGGAGTGATTTGAACAGTATTTTGAGTAGATCAAAATAAAGTCTTGCTCTTCCCTGTAACCAGCATGGATGACACCAGGAAAAACCTGAGAACTCTTGGTATAGGGACTTTGCCTCTGGTTCGTGCTTTTCCTCTTTCACCTTGAGGCTGGGCAAATGGCTGCTATGCAGAATGATCTCCTCGACTCAGACTCCTCTTTCCCAGGCAAAGCAGGGCTATGGTCTGACAGGCACAGCTGCTGTGCTTTAGCCCTGACTGCTGGGTGTTTCTTTATTACCAAATTTCAAGTGCAGGCACTATTTTCAGATGAACCAATTTTCCAGGCCAGGAATATGCATTAAGCATGCTGAGCATAAGGTACGCAATAGTTATGATCCTTCTATTTAGCCCAGTCTGAACTGGGACTGTAGTAAGTTACATGCATCAACAGCTGAAGCTGGACTGGGTACATGGATGCAGGTGCCTGTGGAATCCCAGCTGGGTCTACCCAAGACCTGAGGACACAGCCCTTCTTGAACTTGTTTTATGCCCCTCCCCTCATAGGTGTCACTGTACCTCTCAGACCTACTCTCTTACAATTTAAAAGAATTTCTCCATTCTTTCCTAATTGAGCGAAGCTTCAGGGTTCAAGCACTATCAGGGGTACCTTTCCTCCACCCTCCTTCTCCCACTTGGGACGTGATTTTAAAGAGTACTTCGTGATAAGTCCTTTGTGGTAGTGTTACCCAGGAAGGTAAATACAGAACCAAAAAAGATCCAAGATTTTCACATGAATCTGTACACATTTACAAATATCTGTGGTCTGTCAAACATGCTATTTCTATACAGATTTTTTCCTTTTTGGCTTTGCTTAAGTCTATTTCTCTATTTAGCTTCCTTTATCTCACTGGCCTTAGCGACCCATCTGTGGTCCTGATGAGCCTCCATCCCCAAGCTTTCCACCCCGTGGTACCAGTACCAGTGCACCCTTGCACTGAATATTGGCTCTAACCAACAAATTTCTCTCCCCTTTTCAGAAGTGTTCCTACTGCCAGCTCTTATGCTTAGCAAGGGTCCCTGGTCAGTCCCCAAAAGGTGGTGACTCATTAGTCTCTCTGTGTGCCCAGGGAGAAATGGAGGCAGGAAAGTGAAAAGATACACAAGAGGCAAGATCTTAGTTCAGATGGAGACTTCCTTGCCTGATTGCCAAAAGATGTCACAAATGAAGTAGGCTCATATTTTAATGACCGCAAATTTAGTATTAGGAGAAATGAGGTTGTCTAGTGACTGATGTCTGAACTTATTCAGGCAAGATACCTTCCTTAAGACTGAGGTAACCTGACTACTTTAGGCCCGTGCACTTCCTGCCTTCAGATATATAACTAATTTCCCAGGTTCAACATCCCCACCAAAATCCTATCTGATTTTTAAGTTTTGGAGTTTGTAGTTCCAGAACTTTAGGAAAATTTCAGATTTCTACCATGAGAACCTCTTGGGTTTCTAGAATTAAGAGATACAAACATATCAGCATTCTCTAAGTCCTAGCCCTGAGGAGTTTTAATTTTAAGCTATGGTCCCTCAGCTGCCAGCCCTTTGCAACTCACCACTTATGCTTCTCTATCAGTTGATTGGTCTTAGTGGCTTGTGTTTCTGGTCTGCTCTAACCCTGTTTCTCAGCCAGTCTTTCTCTCTTTTGGAGTGGTTCTTTTGCCACTAACTAATGCTTTGGTTACATGATACATGTTTTTCTACTGTGGTAAGAAGATGCTATGGGCAAATGTATAGCCATTTTGTACTAAGAAAGACATTTTGGACAGAGGTGACATTGCTTGAGCTAGGGAACACTCCCATCCTTCTTTCTTGTGTTACAGGATAATCCTGTCCTGAAAAGGACATAATAGGGAGAACAGGTTGTCTTCTACCCTGTTATGCAAATTTCCACTACACTCACACATTCCAAGCAAAATAGGAAAATCATTGTTCATCCCTCTGGGACCAGCAGGAACCCTGACCCTATAGAATATATTGTTATAGTAGTTCTTCTGGGGGATATTCTGAACTCCATGTCAGATGTTGTGTGTGAGGTGATAAACCTTGTTTGCCTCCCCTCACCTCCCTGGGTAAATCTTCCAGTTTCACTGCAACAAAGTGATAACTATCTTGTTACATTTTGGTGTAGAAACCTGAACTTCCTTGCATAAATGATGCATAATGAGGTTGACATCATAAATGTTAATTCAGGGATTTTACTTGATTTGTAGAGTTGTATAACCATGTCCTGCTTTTCCTTTTAGGATATTGTCATCTCTCCACATTCTTGGAAGTCTTTTTGCTGGCCTAGCCCATATCCCTGCTCACCATGAACCAGATTCAGGAAAACATACAGGCAAAACTCTCATCAAGTTGAAATTACTATTAGCCTAGGAATTTATGAAGCAGATCATTGTGTTTATTTTTCAGAGTTCTAAAGGAGGTATTTTACTCAAAGGACATTTTTTTCAGAGAACTTAATATTAGTGGATATTTCTTGCATCCTTGATATGACTTGTCTTTGCTGGGAACTTGTATTTACCAACCTGTGTGCTAAGCTCAGAGGAAGAAGTGGTAGAAAAATATGTGACTAGAAAGAGAGATAGATAAGTTGCAGGAAGTTTTTGTTAGAATTAAAACTTTTACTATTTTTAATCATTCACAATTTGCTTGAGAGAAAGCAATATTAAGTGAGTGCAGCACTTTTCATGCCTGTTTGAGGGCCTGCTACATTCTCAGTCTTTCTGCATCTCCCTTACCTCACTGGTAATGTAAGGCTCAGGCCTTGTCTCCCTTGAGGGGCTTTTTGCTGAATCCTTCAGGGGTGTGAGATGTGTTTTGTGAGAATTCCACCTAAAAGCTGATTTGGCGTGTACTCTACATATCCTCTCCAGGAGTCTGAGCTGAGTCCAGTTTCTGAGAAACCAGAACTGTAGGAGCAGACAGACAAAGAATATCAACAGTTAAGGAATGGCGAGAGCTCAGAATGGAAAAGATCATGCTGGGTCAGGTGGAAACTGCCCAGGTGAAGGGAAGAATTTTTCATTCATAAAATTAAAGGGAAGCCCCAGGGTGCCTCCCTCATGCCAGTCCTCACAGAACCATCTGAGCTGAGCAGAGCTGAGTGAGAGAGAAATGTGTCGCACAGTGTATGCATCCTCCTGCTCAAGGGGCTCCACGTGTGTACATAGAGCAGATTTATATTGCCTTCAAGCTTCAACTCTAAGCCAGGGATGATACGACCTTTAGGCTTTGCTCAAGATACCAGAGCTTAGAACTGGAAATTGCCTTCAAAGTAAATGCTCAGAATGTGAATATGATCTCAGAGGGAATAAAGAAGGCTTAGAGAAATTGATGACCCCTATTTGTGCCCAGGGAAATAGTTTAGTGGCATAAGGGCCTGACTGGCAAGCACAGTGTCTTGAGTTCAATCTGTGGTATGGTAAAACCAAACCAACCAAACCAAACCAATACAAGACAACCCCCAGAACCCCATGACTATTTTTATGTTTAGTTGTTCTCTTCTAATTGTGGGAGTTCAGAAATAGTGGGCTTGCTCTTCATAACTAGCAACTTGTGCCCTTCTTCTCCGCTTTCTATTGAGGAAAGTTTTCATGGGGCCAGCGTTTATCACATGTTTGTTAATAATAGCTTCATTTCTTTATGCTTTGTTACAAAAATGTGAGACTTTAAGTATCATTAAGGTTTGAACAGAGAAACAAAAGCCATGACCTGTTTAACATAAATGATTTCAAATTTATGTAGTAAATGCCCTCAACCAAGGACCCCTGTGGGCACAGAATGTAGGCACATTTCAGAGACCGTGTTCCTCATGAGCAGGTGATCCAGCAGAGTAGTGCCTGAGGACAGTCACCTTTTTCTTCAGTGCTCAGAGGTCGAAGGAATATTGTAAGTCTTGGATGGCTTTTGGAGGCATCTGTTTTTTCTAGGAGAATGATAGCATGTATGAGAGTGTGTTGGTAGAAACACAATTGTGATCATCACAGATTCAATACTTTTGTGCCTTCACTGAATGAACATTTCTGAGAGCCTCCCCAGTGTTTGGTCTTTAGCTGGAAACTGTGCATAGAGACAAATAAAGCATCTCTCCAGCATTCAAGGGCTCTGGGTCTCAGTGGCCAGAGCCTCCTGGGAGTGAGTTTCCAAACATTCAAGGAAGAAGCCAGTGCTGGGCAGAAATATGTCTATGTTTGTGTTGATTTTCATTTTCTCTTCCTTCTAACAGCTTGATAACCTGTCTCAGGATGATGATGCCTTACTGTTCAGAATAATACCAGCTGTTAGCCAGGCTTGATGGTGCCTGCCTATAATCCCTGCACTTGGGAGCATGAAGCAGGAGAATCCCTTGGAGTTCCAGGTCAGCCTGGACTGTTTAGTGATTTGATGAATAGCCTGAAGTACAGAGTGAAAGGCTCCATCAAAAAAAGAAAGAAAACACAGAAAGAATTGAAATAAGAGTAAAAGAAAAATAGAAATGGTGAGATTAAAGTGGGATCAAAGTAGTGCACACTGCCAAAGTCTGAAAGTAAGATTGATGACTTCAGGGCTCTTTATGTTTAGATAGCAGGAAGATGAAGAGGCAAGTATAAAAGATGTGTAAGTTTATCATAGCCACATTTATCATGAAATTCTCCACTCTCTGATCAATGCTTTCCAAACTTCACTAGGTTTTCCCTTTATGAAGGAAAATTAAATATAATCATATTTTAGGCACACAGTAGTTGTAATTTTTTTTTAAATTTTATTGAACTACAAATGTCAATCAGACAGTTTCAAGACACCTCAACAATACAGATTTGATTAATTAATACATTGCAAACTGTTTACATAATGTTTTGGTATTGTACAAGGTGCATACATGATATTATATTTACAGATATTATTTTAGCAGATATCTCTTATCAGTGAATTAAGAGTGTAGCTGCTTATCTTATTTTTATACCTGAATTATATCAAAAATTCAATCATTATTTTCCTAGTGGATGACTGTAGTACTAGAAGCCAACATAATATCCTGTCCAACCACCATTAGTGCCGATCTTGCCTCTCATAGAATTATGTAGAAGCACAGCGTTATCTATCCCAACTGTACTGTCTATACACACACATCGTGATTTTTTCTTTCTACATCCCTTCCTTTGTCTACACCTGTCAAAGGTGGGCACTCCATTGTCATTCAACTAACTTAGGTGTTTGAACTCGACACCACAATCCAACACAGTCAGCATTCTACAACAATAGTGAGTTATTCAAAGAAATTGTCAGTAGTTGTAATTGTGTTCTGAAATATCAGATTGAGTTGGGTGGAAAGAACTGAAGAATATTTTGTATTTCTAGTAAAATTGTAGGAAGGAAGGTATTCCTGAAATCTTGACTTTTTGACAATGAAAGATAAACACCTTATTTTCCTTAAAAGAAAATCTGCTGACATCTCTGCTCTGCCTTTTTTAAATGCTATCCAAGAAGATAGCATAAAATATCTCTATGAAGATAAGTTACTTGGACTTTAAGCTATTGAAGGTGAATTGTCATGCCATGTTTTTTGTATCAGGATCTGAATTCGGGACCTTGTGCTTGCAGGGCAGATTCTGTTCCTCTGAGGTCGATCCCTGATTCTCATAAAATGCCTTTTAAAAAGTGATTAAATCAAGCACGCAAGGGAGGTATGTGGAAAGTTTCAGCAGTCCTTACTGAAAGAAGCATACCATATTGGCTTCACACTGATCAAGGGCTGTCTGTAGGTGAGAACATCAATAGCAGACACTGATGGGCTCAACCAACCTTATGAAAGGGAGATGACAGTGAATGTG